>JAVHLU010002041.1:0-22141 GCA_036785755.1 Colletotrichum ledebouriae
ATAATACTTTAATAACTATAAAATATAAAGTAATAACTATAAAAGTATTTCCTTCATGGAATAAATACTTTAAAAATCTATATAAATTCTAATAATAGCAATAACCTTATATATATATATATATATTAAAATCCTAGTATACAGAAGTTACGCACGGACCACATAGTGATCCGAGTGCGATTTCTACTTAATAAGCTACTGCTTTGCAGTTACGTTTTAGAATATCTTACCCCTCACTTCGTGAGGGTAGGATTTGTAACTTAGAAATAACAACATCATTAACAATATCATCAATAATAACATCATTAATACCATTAATTAATTCCAGGGAAAATACCTCCTTATGCTTAAATTTATCAGCTTTTATCACTATATTACTTAGCCTATTAATATCTATTATTCAGGCTGTTTTACCGCCCCTTTGGCTACCTATATACCTATTCTTACATAAAAGTATTACGATCGCTATATAATTTAATAGTTAACTTAATAGGTAACTAGTAGTTAGGTAGAAATAGGGCACGCTAGCTAGGTATCTTAATTTACTAGCCCGAAGGCTTTTAATAAAGCGAAAAGAGACTAGAAAATACCTAAAAGTAACTAACTACTACCTAGAGGTTATTAGTAGCTTACTAGGGGCGCTCCTAAAAGTTTTAAGCCTACTAAGCGCTAGCGCCCTTAGTATTATTATTATTATTATTATCTCCCCTTATAATAAATATAGTAGCTAAAGCCTTATAATTCTGCTTTAAGTTAGAAATATTAACTAGTAAAGCACTAGGGAGGTATTAATAAGGCTTAAATAAACTTATAACTTTATTATAAGAGTTAAGTAACTCCTTAGTATACTTAGCTTATACTTCCTATATTACTAGCTACTTCTAAGCTAGCTACTCTATTACTATATAATAATAAATAAGCTCCTTATACTACTTATATAATAACTTAGTCTACTTCTTAGCTTCTTTAGCAAGGCACTATTAGTAAGTAGTAGCCTCCTCTAAAGTATTTACTTAGTAATCCTCTAGTTTTATAGAGATCTCTACCTCCTTAGCCTTATACTTCTTAGGTATAATATTAGCCTTATTCTTCTTAGCTTAAAGGGCTTTCTTAACTATAAGCTAGGTAGCGAGGATCTCCTCCTATATATAATTAGAGACTAATAGTAAAGTACTAAGAAAGTATTAGATAACCTACCTTATTCTTAGTATATTATACTTAAATATTAGGCTTAGAATAGCCCTCGTTTATTAAGCGCTTAAGCTTATTAATAATACTTATTATATAATAAGTAGGCTATAGGGAGTTAGTAGCTAAGACCTAGAAAATAATAAGTAAAACTTATATTAATATAAGCCTTTCTATTACTTATTTTAATATAACGCTTATATTTAATAGAGGCACCTAAAAAATAAATAAATTAGTAACGAATTTATAAATTAGTAAGTAATTTAGAGTCTAAAGCTAGTAAAGTACTAGATAAGTACTAGCTAAGTACTAGCTAAGTACTAGCTAAGTACTAGCTAAGGACTATATACTTATTATTACTCTTAAAGTATATAATTAAGTTTATAAGGAGCTTAAGCTTAGTATCTATATCTATAAGCAGCTCCTACTTCGCTTATACTAAGAGGTAGTAGTAGTAGGAGCATACCTTAAGCTTACTTATTATAGGGATACTAGTAATATCTAGTATAGTAGCGGGGTAGGGGGTAGCGTTAGTAGCGTTAGTAGCGGAGGATAATATAATAATAAATATATTATATAGTAATTAAGATAAAGTTATTAATAGGGGAATAGGGGGCTAATAGTAAGTTATTAGTAGTAGCGTTAGTATTATAAATCTAAAGAAGTAAGAAGGAGAGATTTTTATAGGGTAAAATTTTAAATAATATTTATATATTTTTATCTTAATACTAAAACTAGGCTTTTATATAGCTAAAAGGAGAATCTCTAGATTACTATATTATTTAGCTTTAGTTAACTTTATTAAGTATAGGGAGGCACTAGATAACTACTAGATAACTACTAGTAATACCTTATATTATAATAAAAACCTTCTTTATTCCTAGAGGGAGAACGTCTTTATTACTCCTATAAAGGTGTTAAAAATATAATAATAAGTAGAAAATATAATAATTCTAAGGGTAAATTTAAAATAATAAAAATAAGCTTAAATAATAATATATTTTAATATAACTTTATAAAAGAAGGAGTAACCCTTATAAGGGAACTTAGCTATAACTATCTAGATAACTACTAAGTAGTCCTAGACCTATTTAATAAAGCTATAAGAGTAGTTAGAGTATAGGTATACCTTATTACTAGCTTATTACTCCTCTAAGCTATAGAGTTCCTTATTACCTAGGTATAAGAGCTATAAGAGTAGCTAGGGTAGAGGATAAGTATCTTATTACTAGTTAATTACTTCTCTAAGTAACCTAGCTATTTAAAGAAGAGTTATATAACTAGGATAAGGGATATTAAATTCTAGACTTATAGAAACTAGGAGGTTATAAAGTCTTATAGGGAGGTACTAGGTACCCTCTAGATAACTATAGAATAAACTAGTCTAAGAGTAGACTAGTTTAAAGGGGGGGATTATATTATAAGCTAGGATAATATTATAAGAGAAAGGGCTTAGTAAGCTAAGTTAGAGAAGTCTATAGGAGTTAGGAGCAATAGGGAGGTACTAAGTAACCCCTAGATAAGCCCTCTAGCCCTTATCTAATAATTAGAGGGCTAGAGAAGAATATTTAACCTTAGATATACCTAACTATACTAACTCTATCACTCTGCACTGCACTAGTTTGTGATAATCCGTAAGCAGGTGATAGCAGCCTGTATTAACCGGTAGTCTCCAATGAACGGGGATCGGTCTTTCAGTGCTAATCTCATTCAAGTACTGACCGAGGAGTCAAGCCGAACCACATGATATCAGTACCCATGCTGTACTAAAGGCTGGCAAATAAGTTGTTCGAGTCGACTTGCGACGAGGACCCGAAGGTCTCGGCCATGCCTGTCTTCCTGACAACCAATCCAGGAAGTCTGTCACCAATCTGTCTGGTTCCTCTTGGCGGCACTTCTTGGTTTCCCCCGCGTCTGTCTGGTATTCCTAGCACCCCGCTTGTGGTTTCCCTGGATGTGGAACTCATAGACGCTGATGTTATCTGCTCCGTCTCTGATGCATACGGACTCTTGACTAGGCCAAGAGATTCGGGGCTACGAGCCTCCGATCCATATATTCATTCTTCAGTTTCATTTCGGGAGGCACACGACACTGGGTCGTGTCAGCGCGTCATGTTCACGGTTCCGCTTTATGTCTGGGTAAATTGAATGAGACGCGCGCAGTTTCGTTCATTTCGTTTCACAGAAGGCCGCGGCCAGAGCATCGCAACTTAAGTAAAAATAAGGTTGATTGCTGTTCGGCACACCTCGATCGTGAGACTAAGAGAGCTATAGCCGACTTCTGGGACGAAACATACTAGACCTAGCAGCATTGGAGACTTCTTGTTTAAGTAGGTGCGTGCGCTCATATGAGCCACCAAACAGCTTCTATGAATGTAAAAATCGTAAACATAATACGTTTGTTTTGTTTGAACTTCGACGTTGTAAACCATCCGACCGATGTTATGAAGGAGTTATTTGTTTGTTAGACGACAAACATGTTCTTGCTCTTTGACCCTCCCACTCGGTCTTGTGTATTTTCTTACAAAGACAAGCTAGAAAAGGTTGTACACAAGGCTCATAGCAGGCCTTTCTCTGGAGACTATGTAGGGTACATCGAGTATGCAACTTCTCACCTGTACCACGGAGGGCTGCGCACGATCTCCCTGTGGAATTATGACAACTTGTTGGCTATCTGAAATTTTCGCTTGGCTTATACAGAATGGGCGGAGCTATCAAGCACGTACTAGCGCTCTGATCGAGTTTCCATCTTGATACTGATCTTACCAAATCACTGGTATATTGCAGTCGAAGTGCCTCGGCTGACGGAAAGGTTATGCGGTAAAGTAAAGTCAACACTTAGCTCTGCAGCATCAAGAACATCCCGATTGTTGTCCCAGCTATGTAGCAGCATCGGTCTGAGTGGCCGCGAATCAATAGGAGCCATAGCATCTAATAATTTGTCCGCAGAAGTGGTCTACAACAAAGTAACCATAAGGTGTAGAATTGACAGTCTATTCTAGACTAAATGGCAGGCTCTGAAACAATAAGACCACAGCTGTTGTGCTAAGTAGTTCTTTGAGGTTAGTCATATTCTCAATTAGCTACCTACGGTTAGGGATGGTGCCTGCGACCCGTTTTCTCCGATCGTAAGGCATGCATGTGGACGGACCGCATCATAAAAATGTGGTATTTACGGAATTGTGTATCCTTCCAGCAAGATATTGCCTCGCATGGTTGTCCAATGACAGCCTGGATTTCCTGTTGGGCTTAGCGAGCATATTTTAGCCAGCTTGGGTTGTATTGTTCAGTGGAAGCAACGACTACTAACGAGCTTAACGGTGGCTGCAAGTTTGATTTATAGTGGCTTATTCTATGATGCAAATCACTGGCAAGTGCGAAGATGCTCAGCGAAGAAGGCGTAGCGGAAAAGACAACTTTGATTTCTTTCCAAGGCACTTGGAATAGAATTATCCCGGCCACTCTGAGCTAGAAGAATATGTTCATGAACAAGAAGAACTTGAAACTCGAAGGCAGGGAATATCCAAGCATCTAGATTACTCTATGGGCAACTTGAATCACGTATTAGGACGATCTCCTGACATTTTCATCCTACCGTACAGTGAATACATCAATTGACACCAGTATGGGTCAGTATAATGATCTGAGCATGGAGTCACCGTCCAAGAGGACAAGCATGCTGTGACTACACTCAAGTCAGGAAATCAACATTCATCGTCATGCTGAAAGCGGCTATCAGGCAGCAATTATAGAGCAACACCAGGATAGTGTGCAAAGAAAAAGAACAAGGAAAAAACTAACCTTTAAAAATTCTCATCACCATCTACCTCTGGCGACATTGAACGGTAGAAATGTTTAACCCGTGGTGTTCTTCTACGAATAGTTAGCTTCCCATGCAGCAACATTTCGACTCAGCTTTGGGTACAATGCTAACAGGCATAAATTCTTCAACTATTGATGACCTAAACGCAACTCGGTTACAGAGCATGTCCAACAACCCGAAGTAATCAAGGGCCTCAATGCTGGTGTCAACGGCCAAATTCGTCGACAATGCTCTCCGTATGGATCGGAGAATAAGGCAGTGGGCAGGTGAATGAAGACCCCAGGAATCCTCGGTGCAAATATTCGTACCCTCACGATAATCCAAGCGCAAAACTCTGATTGATTATGATGTAACGAGAGGACTTCGGAGCCGAATTTCTTGGTGCCTGGGTAAGGCTGCGGGTATCGAGAACCTCAAAATGTCGGTGCCATCGATATGAGGGTATGTGTAGAGTATCAGAGGCCACAGGGAGCCGTATCAATATGATACAAGGAATTCATCCAAATCCTATTATTGGCACAATCAAGCTTCTCTACCAGAGACAGTAGGCCGTTTGAAAGGGTGAGCCTCCGTACTGAACACCCATTCGTCCAAGCTGATCAGTTCCGGATCCGAGAAAATTAGGTAGAAGTATTTGAGAGTCTTAGCAAAGAAGAAACTCGCCATACTGTCCTCTTGTCGTGACTGGGTGTAAGTGACATCGACGACCACAGCGTGAGCATCATGGGTCTCTGTTGCCTTTCTAATGGCTTGAAACATGTCCCAAGCAATGTCCAACAGATCCTGCTTTCCGGTGATTCTGTATAGAATGAACAGACTCTCAATGGCTTCAGGCCGCAAGTTGTATCGAGCGTTGTCGATCCTCCAGAAACCACGCGGAGCATGGCGGCTGCTCTGAGCGACCCATTTCTGTTCATCCCATTCACATCCCGCGATGGTGTCGCATTTGACGATCTGAGACTTCTCTGGCATGATTCCGCTCTTGAAAGATCGGTATGCCCACGCGCAACCTCTGGTGAGTTTCTCGCCAACCTCGACATCTTCTGGGGCTCCGAAAAGTTTGCCAGCCATGGCGAACATGCCTCCAGCGAAACATGACAGGTGTTCTAGTTCCGCGAGCTGGTCAATCTTCCTGAGCTTTTCGTTGACAATAGCTGTTCCAAGTAGAAGGACATCGTCGTTCGTGGGCGTCATGGGACGAAATAGAAGCTGAGACTTGGCAGCTGTTGCAGCGCCAGCATACATCTTCTCGTAAGCTCTATCAAGACCTCCAAGCAGTAGATGCATTTTTGGCAGGTACTCGTACAGCGAGTCGCCGTCCCCGCCTAGTCGGAATATGTTGTTCGGAGTCTGGAAATCGTCGCGGACGTTGATAAAGTTCGGCCACAACCCTGGTAACAGCGTATCATTCTGGATCTGTTCGAAAGCAGTTTTGATGCGTTCGATAGCGTCGTAAAACTTGTACTCCCCAGTGATTTGAGCCAACCTCGTGAACTCTAGTGAAAGGCTGCCAATAGATGCGGCGCTCTGATAAGGGTCTGGTAGCACCTTGCCGGCCCTGAGCTCCTCGAAGTTGAACGTATAAGGCGGGAAGCGATTTGGCGTGTCGAAGGCTCCGTAGAGCATATTCGCTAACTCAATAGCCTTGGTGAGAAGCACCTGCTCACTGCTAAGATCGTATGCTGACAAAAGGCCTCCCAGGTAGCGAATGTTCGTCTCGAAAACGTTACACCTTGGATCGGTTGAGTTGTTCCAGTCAATCGTGCTGACATAGTGAACGGCGTTTTTGAAATCGTCGTACATTCCCATCAGCCATAGGGTATCGAGCGAATCCACCAATGTCACGCCCCATCCGTTATATCGATTCTTTCCTCTTAGAGAAAGAGGTTGCAGCTCATCATATCCCCAGGCGTGATGAGTGTAGGCTTGCCAGCTCTTCTTGAAGACGTTCCTCACCTCATGGCGGCGAGAGCTCATCAGACCGATATCCCTTTTGAGACTGTCTGAACGTTCCGCAGCGAACTGAAATTGGATCTTGGGTAGGTCTAGAGGGTCTGCTGACGGTAATCGTGCCATTTCGACGTCCAGTACTGGATGTTTCTGGCGGTGTGTGGCCCAATCATAACTGCTCCTGCTGTACGGGACATTTGGAAGTATTGGCGCTTGCGCAGGCTCGTCTTTCAGAAAAAGAAGGCTTATTACGACAAGAATGACAAGCAAGGCAAGCACTCGATATGTGGGAGGTGAATGATTCCGTAATTGAAACTTCGCAACCATCTTGGACGAAGAGGCGGGCCAATATGTAGAAGCGAAACAAAACAAAGGCATGTCAGGGGCTACCAAATCGAGCAGGCGCGCCAGACAGTTTTGTAAATGACGACTGTCTGTTCTCTCGTCATCGGACAACACCCGCGCGAAGCCTGTGGAGTACATAGCAGGTCTTCGCCATTTGCGGCGTTTGACGTCTCGAAGATCTGCTGCTGCGGTGTGAGTCCGCCGTGAAACACGAAGGGACACCCTTGGTTCGCCATGTGTTGTCCGTGCCTGAGGGCAGATCCCCCCGGACGGACAGTTCGTAGTTGCGATGCGAAGATGGCCTGGGCGATTTGACCCTCTCTACCAAGGTAGGTGGCTTGGATGTCTGCTTGGCCCTTCAAGAGTAGATCGTCATCCAGCAAGAAGGATGCGGGAGCTTGCGGATGCAACGCAACGTAGGTTGCACATCTTCCCATACGTGGGGAAGATACCCTTGTTCACGATGAATCGTTCCATAGTTTATCGCGCCCGGAAATATACCATTCCAATTCTACGTCACAAGATTCGGAGCTGTCTCTTCTGAGTCGTTTTCTGGAAAAGGCGCTTGTCCGGGTAGACGGCTCGAGCTGCAATAGCGCGTCCTATCAACATGAGTCCTCTCAACATGACTACGTTTCAAGGGTCGCGTGCTGACTGAACGGTCGGCCGGTGGCAATGAGTGGGGAAAAGTGGCTGTCAAACGGCGCTCCAGGGCAACCGGCCTGTGTGCTTTCTGTGGGTGGCTTCGCCACAATTTTCATTGTCTCTGTGACTTCCGTGGCTGGAGATTCTCTCACCGCCAAAATTTAATTTTCTGCCGCATCCTACCATTCGCGCCGCTCAGGATCGTCGGCATTCACGCTTCCCAGCAACCCGATCAAAGAAGTCGATCCTATATCGAGTACCAGCAACGATGTCGTCTATGCGCAATGCAGTACAGAGGCGCTCTCACAGAGAGCGTGCCCAGCCTCTGGAGCGCCAAAGATTTGGTCTCCTCGAAAAGCACAAAGTTCGTCCCTACGCAATACACACGATGCGCCAGGAAAATTTACTTACGCCCTTTTCGATTTGCAGGATTATTCACTCCGTGCCAAAGATTACAACCAGAAAAAGACCACACTCAAGTCTTTGCGTAAGAAGGCAGCCGAACGCAACGAAGATGAATTCTATTTCGGTATGCTCAGCCGCCGCCCCCCGGGCTCGAAGATCAAGGACGGCAAAAACTGGTCTGGCACTGTCGTTGGTGACCGCGGCAACAAGGCTATGGACCTTGACACGGTGCGCCTCCTCAAGACACAAGATGTTGGCTACATCCGCACTATGCGAAATGTTATCTCGAAGGAGGTGAAGCGTTTAGAGGAGCAAATCGTGCTCATTGGAGGCGCCCAGGCCGCCAGCGTCGACGCCGATAGCGACGACGAGGATGCGAAGCCTGCGAGGCCGACAAGGATTGTTTTTATGGACGGCACAGAGAAGAGAGACGAAGCTGTAGAAGAAGCGATGGCTCTGGACGACAATGGCGAAGACGGTGAAGACGAGTTCGAGGGATTTGATGACGATGAGGCCCAGGATGATCCCCAACTTCAGAAGGAGAGAACGATACAAAGATTACAACTTCAGCTTCAGAATGCGAAGAAGAAACTCAAGGTTTTGGCGAAAACGGAACACCACATCGAGTTACAGCGGACGAAAATGGCGAAGACGGCAACTTCAGGCGGTGTAACGAAGAAGGGCAAAAAGATTATGGTTCGGACTCGGAAGAGGTAAACGCGGGGCTTCTCTTCTTTCGATGTGTTGGTCGGCGACCAGAAATGCATTATACGTTTTCGTGTTCTTCATTCATCCTAATATCTGAGCGGTCACGAGAAGCCGCGCTCAGAAAAGTCGTTATGCGATACCCAGCCCCCCGGAGTATAGATCTGGATGTACAAGAGAACGGAATTCATCGCTCCTATCCCCGTCCTGGACAAGGTCTCATAAAACGGAGGTCCCATTATCCCCGCCACATTGCGGCCCAAGGAGATACTAAAAGGAGTAAACGCATCAACAAAGTGGTATCTTTTTTCCATCGCATTCAATGCAGACTTGAATTTTTCTCTCCTCACTTCGACTTCACACCGACACACCTGGCAAGCGCCTTGACGATCGCGGCAAGCGCTTTGAAACTCACGGTCAGCACCCAAACGAAACATTTGAACAGCCCGGAAAGGACTTTAATCAGCGCCCGGAGGGGCCATGGCAGTTTGTCGCGTGTCTCCTTGCCGACCTGCTCAAGCTTCGCGAAGCTGCTGTCCTGACTTTCGATGTCGATCTCAAACTCCTCCATCTTACCCCTTTTCGCCGCAGCAGCACGCTTCTTCTCCTCGCGCTTGCTTAACCGGCGTTCGCTGCCCGCAGGCTCGCGCGGTGCGGGAGGGGGCTCGAACGTCTCGACCTTGGAGTTCTTCTCATCGCTCACCGCGACGAGGAGAAGCGCCGTGACCGCGACGTCGACGAGGAAAAAGCTTTCAATCTTGGAGGCAATGGCGGTGTCAACTTCGAGAAACCCGCTTCCGGTGCCATCGCGGGTCAGCTTGGCCAGGTGCTGCGGCGACTCGTGGTGCTCAAGTGTGTACTCTACCCGGCTCCAGGCGGGCGACCGCTCGATGGTGACGCAAAATGGTGTGGCCAGCGCCGGGTGGACGAGGAAATGCGAGCTTGAGTCGTCGTCCCAGACGAGTCGGGCGCACTCCGTCTCGGCGGTGACAATGGCTGTCATGTCGTCCGGTCGGTCTAGCGCCATCTTGGCGGCCGCCGCAGGATACAGAAGAGCCACGAGGCCATCGTTGGGTGGGTGCTTGCGCGACTCTTCTTCCAACGTGGTTGTGAGGACTTCCTGCCAGTGCTTGCTTTCGGTTCCCTTGCCATTATCCTTGTTTCCAACAACGCCACTGAGTATGCTGCTTGCCGATGAGCCAGCTGTTGGGCTTGGAGCCTTGTAAACTTTGCTGGGATCATGTCGGCTGACGGTGACATAGGCGGAGGCCGAGGTTGGATCGAGCCTGAGGTTGTAGAAGGGTTGTGACGTTGATGACAAGGTGTATACTGGTGCATCCTTCTCCTGGTACAGCTTCATGCAGTACACCCTGCCTTCGGATGGGGAGGCTTTCCAGCCGTTGCAAACTTTCCACATGCTCTTCATCTGGTCATTCGTCGAAACTTTGGGGATGATGGGAGGCTCGATCCGTCTTCTGGGCCATCTCGGGGCCGAACAACCGCTCATGGGACTCCTCACAGGGCTTCTGTGCTGTGGCTCGGGACCTTCTTCTTCTTGTTCCTGAGGATACCATGTTGTGCGGTTGATGACAGCTCTTGGGATGTGGGTTGGGCTGGTCTGAGTCGGGAAGTATTGCTGTTGATTGAGCGGAACCTCTGGGTTGTACCGTGGGAATATGGAGCGCAGAGCTGTTTGCTCTTGTGACGATGATGAGGATTCTTCTGGCAGGGGAAGCTTGGCTATTGAGCGACGAGAGCGATGGCTGTTGCCTCGTGCTAACGTCTGGGCCTGCGAGAGAGCTGTCTCCGTCCGAGGGGGCACTTCGGCGGTGGGAGGTGGCCGCTGGACAGGGGAAACCGCCTCTGGATGCAATGGAGGCAGCTCGCGAGTATCAGGCGAGCTATGATGATGCTCACTTGGAAATGGCCAACGCGCATCCTGTGGAGTCTGCGAGCGCTCTACAGGCGACTGCGTTCTTTGCTGCGGCGTCTGTCTTCCACGGCGTGGTGGAGACGCCGATTCGACGGGGTGGACGGTCTCTGGGGACACAGCCCGTGTCCGCGAACATTCGCGAGACTCAGATGTCCGGGTTCGAGATGCCGGTCTCCGTACTGTTGGGGGCTTGGAATTGGGGTTCGGGAACAGAGTATACCCTCCAGAGGGTGGCTGAGCCGACATTCTGGGCTGTGTTGCTTCCCAGATCGAACGTTGGGAATCCCTTTTGGTCAATATGTCCAGGTTCTTCACAGATTGAAAAAGAGGGGAATTCCACAATCGAAAGAAGAATAGGTAGTCCAACAGCTACCGATGCATGGTCCCAAAACTCCACTCAGTAACAACAAACAAGACTTCTGTTCGTTATTAAAGTGTTGGCTAAGATAACCGGATGGGAAAGAAGACAAGGCATACAAACAAACAATTGCATACGAAACCCCAAGAGTATATACTCTCCTCGAACCCAAGCGACGGTAACACTCTGCGTTCAGTAACGGCAGTTCACCCACGGCAGGCCTAATAAGCGCTGGCTTCTCTGGCGGAGCGCGGTGACTGGTGAGGTCCAGAGAGACGTAGGGGACGGACTGAAAGGGTGGTCGAGGTGCCAGACCAAAATAGATTGGTAGATGCGGACTGAGCCAATCAACCCGGCTATCACACTGCGTCGTAGCCGCCGAGACCAGGGTGTTGAGAGACAGGCGCGCGGGGTTGGTTGAACTTGTGCGTTGTGCCATTGGTCAACAATTGAAAATTGATGCGACTCCTGTCGAACATGAACGCCTTGGCTTGTGAGATGCCGACATGCAGCTCTTTGGGCTGCCGACTAGTAAGAATGCGACGCAGGAACGAATGTGGCTGGCTGGTCGAGGTCGTCGCGCGTGCCCGGCTGCATCCGCGCAAGTCTAGGTCGGACGCGACATGATGCAGGGCTTTGTTCCATGAAGCCTCGAAAACAAGGGGAATCGAGCCATGTTCTCCTTGACGAAAATCAGAATGCGGACGCGAGAGGTAAGAAATTTGCCCATTAGGTGTAAATCGTGTTTCGGTCCTGCTTCTTGTCGCGTAGGTTTGCTACAGTTGTCGACCGATGGGGTCAGACAGACCGTCGGGCAATTTTTAGAAATTTAAGCTTTCTACATTTGCGATTTCGTCTTGTATCTGTCAACCTCGACTCCTAGCTATGTTCCGAAATTGAGTTATGGTTGCAAGATCTCAGACCAGCCTCGGTCGGCGTTGACGCTAGAGTCCCTATGGCGATCCCCCGAGGCGGCCGATGATCCATCAGGTCGGGCAGCACCCGCAATGTCTCCGATCATCGGCGTGTTTTCAACCTAAAATGTGGGTCTCGGAGTTTAGAACATTAGCAACGTATTATCTTCAGCAATCGTAATGAGTCAGCGTGTGTTGGGTAATGTCTAATACTGACTGCTGTATTTTCCAGTCGGTTAAAGGCCGTTTGCGAAAAGTCCATTGCTCAACATCGACTAAGCAGTCGCCTGTATGACGGAAATCGCAGTGATTGGGTAATTCTTCCATTTCTTACTGTGAGACGACATGGTGGCTAAAACAATGCAGCGCGGGTGTGGTCGGGTTGAGCACTGCCGTGAGGCTTCAGCAAGATGGTCACCAGGTCGCAATCGTCGCAAGAGATTTCCCGAGCCCATTTGAAGCAGTCGACGCGAAAGCCTCCAACAACTCGTCGCAATGGGGCGGGGCGCATAACTGATGGATCATACCAGCTAACAAGATGGAAGAGCGTGATCGTGCGTTTGCACTAAGGACTTTTCAACACATGGAACTACTGTCCAAGAGCAACCCTGAAGCTGGCGTCACATTCATGTCTGGAATCGAATACCTCGAGGGAACTCTCCCCCCCCCCCCCCCTCCCCGAGCATTATAAGGCGCTCACAGAAGAGAAGGCTAAAGAACTTGGACTGGTCGACTTCAGACGTCTGATCGAAGCGAGTACCCGGATGACAGGGTCTGATCGAAGCGAGTACCCGGATGACAGGGTGAGATGGGGTTGCGAGTACAGGACGTGGTGCGTGGACCCCATCATCAATTGCTCTTTCCTCTTGCGAAGATTCGCTTGGAATCGGGGCAGAGTACTCCGCAGAGATATCAGTGATCCTCTGGAGGTTTTCGCCATCAAAGAGCTATTGAGGGTGCGAACAGTCGTCAACTGCTCCGGAGTTGGATTTGGTGACGAAAACTTGTTCATCACCAGAGAGGTTCGTGCACTCCTGGGCGCATTGGCCTTGATTCCAAGTTTACCAACGTAAATTCAGGACAAACATAGGCAGTGGCAAATTTTAGCCCAGCAACAGTGACGCGGCAAAACGCCGATGGATCGTGGGCCTTTTGCGTGCCTCGAAATTTCGACGGCGGAACGACCGTGGTCGGTACTAAAGAGCTTGATAATTGGGACGTTGAGCAGTCGTTGGAGGTACGAGAGAAGCTTTTGAAGACCTTTGCTGTAACGTATCCGATCATATTGGGCCATTTTGGGCGAGACAGGCGAGTACAGAGTCCTCAATACATTGTTGGACGTCGACCAACCCGGAAAGGCGGGATGCGACTTGAGAGGGAGAGTGTTAGTGATGGCCGGGCTATCATTCACGCCTATGGCCTCGGTAGCAGAGGATTTGAACTATCGTGGGGTGTGGCTGATGGGGTTGTTGAGCTTCTCGAGGAGAAGCGAGCTAAATCGCGTTTGTAGCTGCTCATTTCCTACTCTACTCCTCAAATTCTCGTCAAAGGTTTCTGTTTTTGTTGACCTGGATTCCATGTAACTCGAATGAGTGCTCTAGGACCGCGTCCAACGCGTTGAGATCAAATCGGAGCGATATCGGCCGCGGTGTCGTGATAACGATGACTTCGTACCTGACTAACGACCGGTTGGTGGCTGCAGGCGTTCCTGCTTTGTGCTTATCGGTAGCTGACTGGCCAATTGTACTCAAGCCGTCAGCAGCTGTGTCAAGGGCTGGGGGGAAACGGGACAATGAGATTGGTTGATCAGAACCTGGAAAGACTCAGCGGAAAGGGAGGAAAAAAAAAGGAGGCTTCGGGTGATTGCCATCCCATGTCCCCTTGACAAGCTATTATTACCCCGCGCTTCGAAGGCGGTGTAAGGTAAGGTGCCTTAGATAGTCCAAGGTGGGATGTTTTACTTCACAAGAGTCATCCAGTTGCCCCACGTACGTACACTACAAACCTCTTCTAAGCTTTCCTCCCTAAACTTCACCAATTCAACTTCGCGGATTTTTTACCTACGTCGAGCTCAACTTCCACGTCTCTACCCTTTCGACTCAATTGGAATCCTTCCACATCATCAAGTCGATTGCATAACTTCGCGACTGATTGTACTTTTCCAACCACCCACCAAAACTGCAAAGATGTCTGGCACCATCATCCACCTCCGGACTGAGACTAAGGTAGCTACCTTCTTGAGTTCCATTGTGCCAATTATTTCCAAGCTAACAGTCCTCAGCCGCTCGAGCACCGTAGCGCGCTTACTCCCACCACCGCGAAGAAGCTCATTGATGCTGGCTACGTCATCCACGTTGAGCGCAACCCTGTCGGCGGCGAGATCGGCCAGTACAGCACCAGAGTATTTGACGACTCTGAATTCGAAGCGATTGGCGCTACTCTGAAGCCTCTGGGTTCCTGGAAGGAGGCGCCCAAGTCTCACATCATTCTCGGTTTGAAGGAGATTGAGGAGGGCACCAGTGAGTCACTACTAGCTCACATGCGCGCAACCTAACTAACAAGACGAGTAGCTTCCCTGGGCCATGTCTTGTAAGTTCTCCTGCGTGAACGGCACCACCATCTTCGCTAAAATACTGTGTCGTCTTCACTTCCAACATGTAAGTTTCCCTTCCTTTCTGTTACGACCGTCCTCAGCTAAACCTTTGGTGCCTATAGTGCTACAAGCAGCAAGGTGGTTGGAGCAACGCTCTGTCGCGATACGCCCGAGGACAAGGCACTCTTCTTGACCTTGAGTTCCTTCAACATGAGAATGGCCGCCGCGTAAGAGATCGTCCCACAAGATGCCGAGTGTTCAGAGAGTCTTATAGCGACCGTCCGTTGAAAATGCGGGGATGCTTATCGACATTTCCAATATCTCGGACGTTTATATTATGATAAAGAAGCATTGACTGACTCCGATTTCCAGGTTGCTGCGTTTGGATACCATGCTGGTTTCGCCGGCGCCGCTCTTGCCATCGAGAACTGGGCCTGGCAGCTTACCAACCCCTCCGAGCCTTTTCCCAGTGTCGAGAGCTACCCCCACGAGAACATTTTGATCGACGACGTCAAGAAGGCCCTGTCTGAGGGCCAAGCTAAGGCCGGAAAGCTTCCCCGCGTCATCGTGATTGGCGCTTTGGGACGATGCGGAAGTAAGCAAAACTCGCGCCACGCCCTTCTCTAAGTCCCAGCTGACAACATCCAAAGGTGGCGCCGTTGACATGTGCCTCAAGGCCGGCATTCCGGAGGAGAACCTTTTAAAGTGGGACATTGCCGAGACCACTGACCCCAGTCGCTCCAAGCCGTTCGTCGACATCGCCACCAGCGACATCTTCGTGAACTGCATCTATCTCAACCAGCCTGTTGGACACGTATGTGGCTACTCTGCATGTTGCAACAAAGCAAACCTCAAAGCTGACACATTCTTTGTAGTTCGTCAACATTGATTCTCTGAAGGCCGCGGGTCAGAACCGCAAGCTCGCCGTCGTCTGCGACGTCAGTGCCGACACGACCAACCCGCACAACCCCATTCCCATCTACACCGTTGCCACCACCTTCGACAAGCCTACCGTCCCCGTCGAAGGCTTCGACAACCCGCCTCTGAGCGTCATCAGCATCGACCACTTGCCCAGTCTGCTGCCCCGCGAGTCCTCCGAGGCCTTCAGCAACGATCTGTTGCCGACGCTGATGAACCTCAAGGACTGGCGCAACGACTCTGTTCTGTCCCGCGCCGAGAAGCTATTCCAGGAGAAGGTAGCCACCCTCCCCGCCGAGTCCCTCGAGAACAAGGCCTAGTGGGCTCCGATCAAGTCGTATCTATGTTTCTGAAGTGGAACTCTGGCGTTTTACGGGGCGGGGAGAGGGATTCCATGACCGACGAGGGTACACTTGAGAGTCGGTAGAAACTCTTGAAATGTTAAAGCTACATTGAAGAAAGCTTGTTAGGTCATAGACATGCATTTCCTCACGAAATATGCCGTTGAAATGAGTTTTACGAGCCCAATTAGAGGTCTTCGGCAAAAGTTTTGACAATGATGACCACCATCTCACGGCCTCGGCCTCCTTTTTGTTGTCTGTAGTCTACAAAGTGTTGTTGTATTTGTACACGCCGAATGACAGCGTCATTAGATCAGGGTGTCCCAAGCCATTGTTCCGGAACGCCTAATATATGCATCTAATCTCATCCAGCCCCCTAAGCCATCCAAGCTCCGGCCCTGATGCCGAAGTCTCCCAGCTTCCAAGACATACTGGACCTATGATCCAGTCTCCCCCAACCCACAGACCTACCTCTTCTCAGCAGCCGCCCTCTGCTCCTCCCATCTCTTCCGATCCCGCGAGGCGTACCCGCTAACCCTCTCAGCCTGCCTCATCCTCTCCTCCTCCTTCCTCCTCGTCTCGGCGTCCTTCTCCGGCAACCCCCACCACTCGCGTATGAAGTCCTCCTGGTGCGCCTTCTTGACGGCTTTCCGTTCCCGCTCCCGTTGCCTCTCAAGACGCTTCGCGAACCACTCCTCACGCGCGGCGTCGTGTTCCGCCGGCGTCGCGTGCGCCTTCATGCATCCGTTCATGGCCCGTAGCTGCTCGCGGCAGACGAAGGAGACGGTGAAGGTTCGATTCAGGGCGCAGTCTGCAAATGCTGTTTGCGGTCAAGTACACACACGTCAGTAAACCTTGTCTCTAGAATGTTTGGAAGACAGTTGGTGGTGGAAAAGATGAAGAAGGGAAGTGTAGTGGTCGGGGGCAGCTGGAGGATGAAGCAAAAAGAGCTCCCGCGCCGGGAGAAAGGGGGGGGGGGGGGGGGGGGGAGGGAACGCAAGATGGAAACGCACCCTTGATCTCAGGCGAACAGGCACTGCGCACGCGCTGGTGGTAAATGTCTCTGATCTGCGCCTCCTGGGAGGCCGAGAGGGGGAGCGGGTTGCGCGAGGGTATCGGCAGGACGGCGTCGCCGCCGGTCGTTGGATTCGGAGCCGCCATCGCGGCCATCAAACTGGTGGGTTCTCAGGGTGTATGCAATGTAGCCTTTTCTTATGCCCGGTGCTCGCGTGCTTTGTGCTCTTCCTCGAGTGAGCGCGGCGAAGCGTGCTTCCAACGCTCTCGTGATCCTCCTGTTATTTCTCTTGCTGTACCGGGTTGCCGGTCGGGGGGTTGGAGTCGTGCGGGTGGTTCGATGGGCGGCAGGTGGGTAATCTGATAGAGAGCTTCTTGGAGGAAGCCCGTGCTTCTCTCGGACGGCAGCTTTGCTAATTGAGACTTTTTGCCGGGTTTTGTACTTCTCACCGCCTTCCTGAACTGAGGGGGCGCACTTGGGAAGTCTACTAAACTACTCACAAAATCTTGCAGCTTCAGCTGCCAGGATAGAATGATATCATCTGAGTCTCCGAACGCTTTCTTCACTCACACAGTTCAAGTGCGGAGCGGCTTGTCTGAAATGAGTTGAGATCCTGCTGCGCTCCGCAAGAAGTCCTAGTTAGTAACGCGTTTTGAAGCTATTAATATCCAGCAAATGTGAGCGAAAAGGGTCAACTTTTCTTGTATTGAGTTTGAGCCGAAAAAAGTACGAATACATCGAGATCATCACGCAAGGGGGGCTGAAGGCTTGGTTTGAACGCCGAGTTTTTGCTTTTATTTATTTTCGAAGAGCACTACTTAGCTAGGACTGCTTTTAGCAATCGATAGACGCTGGACTTAGACGTCCTTCTCCTCCTCGACTTCGCTTTCGGGGGCTCGCTGCAGCTCAAGACTCTCCTTGGTGTCTTTGCCCTTCTTCTTCATTGAAAACTTGTTGCTCCAGCCGGTCATCCTGCTTTCCTTCGTCTCCTTGGACTTAGTCGGACCAAAGGCGGGGCTGCTCGTAGTGCTTTCGTAGCTGCGACCAAGTAAACCCTCGTCACCGTAGTCATCAATATCGCCAATGCTAGATCTGCTGGCAGACATGTTTTTGTCCGAGTTGGTAGTGCTTCCGGGGCCCTTCTTAAAAAGGCCGCCGGCTTCCATAGCAAGTCGAGTTGACAGGCCGGCGCCGAACTTGCTAGAACTTCCTTTCCTGAAGAGTCGGCGGACAACGTTTTCCTCCTCTTTCGCATAGGAGTTGGATTCAGATACCGTGGATGACAGCGCCCGGTCGAGTGTCAGGGACTCTCGAGACTCAGAGACCGAATTTGCGGTATGGACTGAAAATGCGTCTCGAGACTTCCTTGAATCGGTTGGGGAAGCATCATAGCCCTGAGGCAAGTCAAGGCTGGGAGTACCGACGTCCCGGGTTGAGCACTTGTCTTTCGCCTTGTCCTTGGATTTCTCCTTCGACTTGGTTTTGTCCTTGTCCTTGCCCGAATCGTTTTCCTTGTCTTTCCAACCGAACAAGCCACCAATAAAAGTCGGCGCCGCCGGGTTGAGGCGCTGGCTCAACGAGGATTTTGACTCTTGAGCCTGCCTGTTGCCCGGCGGTCTGCTCCCAATGACTCCAACTTGACTGGGGTGTTTCAGCTCTTCGTAGTCCAGAATCTCATCATCTGCCGATGCTAACGTCGTCTTAAGAGCTGCGGGAGAGCCGTGGATGGATGGGCGTCTAGACGGATTCCGTGAAGTCCACACACTTGTATCTGACCAGAACCGATAATTTTCGCTAGGACGATTCCAAATAGAGCCACTGTCGGTAGAAGGTCGAGGTAAGTCTGCCGAAGCCATGGAAGCAGGCCGAGGACTGCTGGGGTCGCGGTCTGCAAACACCCCGCTGAAAGGCACAAGGCGCCTAGCAGACGTTAACATGCCCTTGGGCACTAGCGATCCACTGCCGTCGAGCGTCTCTGGGCCAGCCGAATTCCGGTTTTGAGTGTACGACGAAAAGCTAGTCCGTCGCCTGCTTGTGGGCTCAAATTCATCGGTCTGACGAGGGAGGGACTGACTTTGGCCGTGTTTGAGACTGCCCAATGGTGGTCCGCCTTCTTCACCAGACTTGGCGCCCCGGTTACGTTGGAAAGATGAGAAGAGGTTTCCGAGTCTGTGTCCAGATGGGGGAGGCTGTGCTCCCGGTGAATTCATCATGTCATTGAGCGATGCTCTCTCGCCATTATCCGGGGCCAACACTGGGAAATTTGGCCTGTGAGATGAACCCGGAGGACTCGACTGCGCGCTTTTGGACCGTCCTGATGAAGCGGGCGACTCAGCCTCCATGTCGTGATCCGGGGCGAACGGACCTTTGCGAGAAAAGGACCCGGGACTATGAGGTTCATCGTCGAAATCATCGCCCAGAATCCCGGATGGCAGTAACATTGTGGCTGTCGGGCTCAGTGGGGCGCCAGCAGTGAGTGCTCGCAAGTCTGCCTCGGCGAATTGTTCGGTAGTTAGGCCTTCACTTACCTGCATCTCTGCAAACGGGCCATAAGCCGAGCGGTTGCCAAAGCCACTTGGGGCTCCGAAGGGAGAATCCGAGGGGTATTGGCCTGTAGGGGAGGGAACCGCCGCGTTGGAAAGTGAGTTACCAGTGCGGCTTCTGCGCTTGATTTGAGCAGGGGCGTTTTGATCGAAGTCAACACCTGAGGAGTTTGCCTGACTGAAGAAATTCATGCCTTGCTGAGTTGAGGCGTACAGCTGAGCATTCAAGACGTGGAGGTGTCCGTCGAGTTGCTGGGCCTTCCTATTCTCCATAATCAATTGACTTTGGAGCTCGCGTCGCTTGGCCTCGAATTCCCTCTTCATCTTTCGGTCGTCTTCCTTCCAAGTGTCGTCTTCCTCGCCGCCAGGTAGTTTCTTGCGTTCATCCTCAAGCTCCTTGAGCTGCTTCTTCTTCTCCATGTACTCTGTCTCCAGCTGACCGTACTCTTCTTGCAGAGCGGAGTTCTCTTCATCCAAGTGCTTGATCTTGAGATCGCGATCCTGCTCCAGACTTTCCTTCTCAGCAGCGTAACCCTCCCGCGTCTTACGCATGTTTTCAATGTCCGCGGTCCACTTCTCGACATTATCGCGAACCTTCTTAAGCTTGTCTTGTTTCTCTCTCAACTGATTCTCCTTCCTGGCCTTGTCCTTGCTAGCCTGACGCATTTGTTCATAGCTAGCCTTGACTTTCTGCTTCAGCTGTGCTGTGGCATCATCCTTCTCTTTCTGCACTCTCTTCTTGACGTCTCTCTCCTTCTTAAGCCGTTGCTCAAGCTGCTTGAACTCGCCTTCCTCTTGAGTATGCTGAGCCGTCGTTTCGTCAATTTCTTTTCTGGTCCTCTCCAGCGCGTCAGCCAAATCTTTCAAAGATGCTTCCGGTTGATCGGCAGGCAAGTCTTTGATCGACGGCTGTTCTTGGCTTGCTATAGAGGGAGAGTGTCTTCGATTAACAGTATTGCGTCTTTGTCCAGACGTCGTCGTAGATACATCCCGTGCGGCAGCGGAGCCGGGTTCGAGGGAGGGCGCTGCCTCGATCGTGGGCACTTGACTGCGTCCGGCATTATCTTCAGCGCATTGAGACAGTCCGGCCTTAGGCTCCTGGTCCCGAAAGCTGTCCGGGAGGCGGGAATTGCCCAGCTCTGGCCGTCCGTCTGATCGGTATGTGCGCAATCGTATGACTTGGCTACCGGCTTGAAAGTTGTTCGGGCCGACGGCAATGACGCGAATATTGTAACAATGATTGGGCCTTAAGCCAGTAACGGTGATGGCGGTTTCCTCTTGCCTCGATTCACCCACTACACATAACTCGTCAGAAGTCCCGCGCTACACCAAATCAAGCACTGCAAGCCAGACTGACCATTGACGCCGTTCACCTGTATGAGAAACTTTTGCACAGGTCGGTTATGGGACGGGCGCGTCCAGTTAAGAGTCGCAGCATCGGGTCGAATACCGGCTAGGGACACGTCGGGGGCTTCGGGGACGTCGACACCGAGAATGCTAATCAGGTCGGTAGTTGGCTTCCAGAGGGTCTGCCAGGCGCGATGAAGCAGCCTATAGGGACAAAGTCAGTCGCGTTTACATCATGAAGCCATTTCAAAGAGGGCAGCAGAGTCGCGCAAAGGCCGGGAGGTAGAAGGAAACTTACCATACGACGGCTGCAAGGGTCACCGACATACTGGCATGTCGAAGGAGCAGCTCGTCCAAACTCCAGTATCGAATACCCTCGCGTGTGTAGTAGACGGACCAGGCAAGGCACAGAGAAGCGTAGAGAGGTGCGACAACCCAGAAAGTCGCAAGGGTGGCGGCGTACAGAAAAAACTTCTGGAATCGACTGGCGGGTCGTTTAAGCCACCAGGCGATGAGGGAGCTGATGAGGAGGATTTTCACGAACAGGTTCCATAACATCGCCGCGTCGAGCCGGAAGGGAAAAGAAAAAAAACAAACCGGAAAGGAAAAAAAGGAGTGAAGGTGTGGAAGAAAAGCGAAGGATTAACCGTTCGCCTGTCCTCGCAAAGGAAATCTGGGTGGGAGGGCGGTAACAAGAAATCGGTCAAAAAGGGAACCTGGAATGGGATAGGATGGGAGAAAATCTCGGCAGTTGGAGTGCGATCATGCGGCGGCGACGTCGACGACGGGCTACGCTAGGCGAAGATGGCCTGGAAGCACTTCGGGCAGGCTCTAGGTAGCCACGATGAGAGCGACGACGACCACTACAACGCTGCCTGGATATTCTGTCGCAGCAGCTGGTTCTGCCAATGCCCTTGCACCTGTAGCGCGGTTAAGGCCCTGCACAGTGTGGATGCAGGTGGTCTGACACATGGGCAAGCTAGTGCTAAAAGCAGGGTTGGAAATTAGTCTAGTACTAGTATAGTATAGGGTAGACTAATACTAGCCTAGTATAGTATAGAGTATACTAATACTAGCCTAGTATAGTATAGGGTATACTAATACTATACTAGCTTAGT
>JAVHLU010002042.1:0-22124 GCA_036785755.1 Colletotrichum ledebouriae
TTTATTAACTACTCCGCTATATATAGAGAGCGTATTATTAGCATAGCCCTTAAGAGGGCTTACCTTAATACCCCTATAGGGGATTCTATAAGGCGCGATAGTATTAGAGCTAAGTAAGTAAACTTAGTAATAGAAGTTTAGCGGGTTATTACGTACCCTATAGAGTAGCCCTTTTTCGAGTAGGTCCTCTATACTGCTAAGGTAGAGGCGGCCTAGGCGGTAAATATTAGTAAGTACGGCTTATGCTAACTAATAGAGAGAGCGTTACTAATAATAGTATAGCTATAAAGGCGTTAGCTAACCCGATTGAATAAGAGGACTAGCGGACGAAGCGGTAATAGAGGCGGTATTAGTAGCGCGGGTAGTGCGCGAGAGGAAAAGTTAATAGTTTCGTAGTCTATTGAATAATTAAAAACCACGTTATTATTAATATGAAGTTGAAGATCGTGAGGCTATCTAGTGGGGCACGTATAAGTGCAGCTATAGTTAGGAGAGGTAGTTAGTAAGATCACGTAACCGAAGGCTATATATTATTAGGAGGCGCGGAGTTAGAAGGTCTATTACACTTAAGCAGGTAAAATCACTATGCAGTGGCCAGAGGCCTAGGCTTTTATTATAAGGTTTAGTCTAGTATTTATAATACTATAATTAGGTAGTCTCTAATAGATATAAGTCTAGTAGAGGTAGAGGGTTTACTAGGTAGTCTTTATAAAGAAATCAGGGAGGAAGCAAGTAGTATTAAAGCTAGTAGCTATATTTATAATATATAGGGTGGCCTCTGGCCACTGCATAGTGATTTTACCTGCTCAAGTGCAACAGACCTTCTAACTCCGCGCCTCCTAATAATACATAGCCTTTAGTTATATAATTATAACTTTCCTAACTATAGCCGTACTTATACGTGCCTATAGCCTCACGATCATTAACTTTATATTAATAATAACGTAGTTTTTAATTATTTAAACTATAAAACTATCGACTTTTCCTCTCGCGCACTACCTGCGCTACTAATACCGCCTCTATTACTACTTCATCCGCTAGAAGTTATTACTATCTTTATAGCTATGCTGTTATTAGTAACGTTCTCTCTATATTAAAGTAGTTAGTATAAGCCGTACTTACCGACGTTCGCCTAGGCTACCTAGGCTACCTCTACCTTAGTAATACGGAGGACCTACTTAAAGAAGGGCTACTCTATAGGGTATATAATAACCCGCTAAACTTCTACTACTAAGTTTACTTACTTAGCTCTAATACTATTATACCTTATAGAGTCCCCTATAGGGGTATTAAGGTAAGCCCTCTTAGGGGCTATACTAATAATATACTCTCTATATATAGCGGAGTAGTTAATAAAAGAGTAGGTTTTATTAATTATATTAAGGCTAAACTCTCTAGTAACCCCCTCTATATTATTTATATTAAAGGGTATACCTTGCTTAGGCTTAGTATATTTATATATAGGGTTTAGTACTAATATAGTTAAGGGATAAGGATAAGGAAGAGGGAGAGGTATAAAGCCCTACTTATAGTAGAGCTTCTTATACTTCTAGTTATAAGAACCTCTTAAGAAAGACCTCTTTAGTTAAGGAGTTACCTCTCGTATAGTAGCGTTCACCTTACTAGAAGGTCGACCTTTTAGGTTAAGGAGTTATCTGTAAGAGTATGGCTATAGGCCTAAACCAGGAAAGGCTAGAATGCTAAAACGTAGGTATGCGTAGTTGTATTGGACTATTGCTTAACCTTCTAAGTCTCTGGCTTGCAGAGTTTTCTTAAGGGGGTGCATGTTCGCCGCTAATTCGCCGACGTTTTGCCGATAGCGTTGGCTCTGAATCCTGCACCCGCTATTGTTCCTTACATTATCTTATATAGTAGCTTTTCTAGGCTATAAGAGCCTTACTAGCCCGTTTAGCTCTAATATAATTAGCCCTAGTATAGCGCGCATCCGACTTTATACGAGGGTTTACTTATGAGTAATAGGAATATATAGGGTTCCTATATTATTTTCCTTAACTAGTAGAGGGTATAGGTTAAAATACCTATATAGTATTTCCCGAATTATACTTGCGAACTAGGTGAATTTGTTATAGTCTTTTTGCGAAGGGGCTGCGGCGTAATTCCGAGCTCAATAAATACTACTATTTAAATAGAGTAATTAGTATGGTAGAGGAGAGTAGCTAGCTTAGTAATAGAGAGATATCTAAATTATTAATAGAAGCGCTATAGTTTAGTATTTATTTAATAGCTAGTTTAGGTAAAAGTCTCCTCTTTATTGAGAAGAGGCTAGGTATAGCTCTATTTATATATAACTAGGGTTATAATATTACCCTAAAATAAGTAGTTATAAAGTTTATTAAAGTAAATACCTATTTAATCTATATCGCCTTAGTAGAGGAGAAGGGAGGTATTAGAGGGTATTATATAAAAGATTATATTACTAAATACGGTTTCAACTATAATAATACTAAATAAATCCTTATAGGGGCTATCTATAAAGCGTACTCTCGCTTAGCTAGTATTTACTCTATTAATTATAATTAATAAGCAAATCTATTATAAGGTAACGACTTATTATTAGCTAATAGTAAAGACTCTAATAGTACCTAAATTTAATATAATACCCTAGAAAACTTCCTTTGAGTACTTATTATTAAATATAAATAATTAGGTTAGGGTAGAGGCCCTAAGTAAGATAAGCTAGGTAGGAAGTAGAGTAGGCTTAGGGTTAGTAGCTAGGTTAATACCTATAGCTATATAGAAAGTAGCTTAATTTAGTAGCAAATTAACTAATTTATTACTATTAATTACAAATATAGTATTATTAATAAATATAGTAAACCTATAAGAGGAGGAGGGCTAGGATTAATCTTATTAGTAGTAATTCTAAAGGTACTATTTAACCTCGCTATTAGTATTAATATCGTTCCCTAGGGCTCCCCAGTCCTTATTATTACTTTTAAAGCTAATAAGGAAAGCTTTAAACTCGTCTTTAGTAATATTCTAAGGGTACTTAGACTTAAACTTATTAAACTCTTAGGTATACTTATTATTACTATACTTCTAGGATTAGTACTTAGGCTTATAGTAAATCTAGTATCCTTTTAAATTATTATAGTAATTAGTATATACTTAATAACATAGAGAGGGTCCTTATTAATATAGCTAGGTTTAATAGAATCTATTATTATTATTACTATTCCGATTTTAATAGAAATTATAATAGTTCTTACCTTAGAATTATTAGTTAATATATATTGTATTATACTTCTCTAGGTCGTCTAAGGCTATAGATTATATATTAAGGCTTTATTTTATTTAAGATATAGTATTAATAGTAAAATAGAGGGAATCATAGAGGTCTTATAGATTAGTAAGATATTTATAGAGGGTAGGTCTATACTCTTAAACTCCTTAGTAAGCGAACTTTAAATCTTATAGTAAAGGGGGCTTTTATTAGTATTAAATTCCTTATTAAGGGTAGGTCTAATAATAGAGAGGGTTTTAAATAAGATCGTAAGGTTTTTAATAATATATTTATTAGGGCTTTTATATAAGGTTAGGTAATATAGTATTGTCTTATAATTCCTTATTAGTACTATTCCGTTTAACATTACGCCGCAGCCCCTTCGTAAAAAGACTATAATAAATTTACCTAGTTTATAGGTATAATTTAGGAAATATTATATAGGTATTTTAATCTACCCCCTCTACTAGTTAAGGAAAACAACATAGGAACCCTATATATTCCTACTTAGAAGCAAACCCTCTAAATATTATTAAGTTAGATACGCGCTATACTAGGGCTAATTTTATTAGAGCTAGACGGGCTACTAAGGCTCTTATAGTAACGCCCTCGCTAAACCTTCTAGTAAAATAAAAGCTACAAAGCTACTACGCGAGATAACTCCTTAACCTAAAAGGTTAACCTTCTAATAAGATAAAAGCTATATAAGATAACTCCTTAACTTAAAAAGTTAAGCTTCTAGTAAGATATTATAAATACTATTATATAAGAGATAACTCCTTAACTAAAGAGATCTTTCCTAAGAGGTTCTTATAGCTAGAAGTATAAGAAGCTCTATAAGTAGGGCCTTATACCTCTCTCTCTTCCTTATCCTTATCCCTATAACCCACGATAAATCCTTAACTATATTGGCACTAGACCCCGCATTTATTAATATAAGAATACCGAAGGTATATCTCAAAAACTTCTATAATAATCTTATAAGGTTTATATAAACCTTAACAAAGGCCTCTGGCCACTATATAGTGATTTTACCTACTTAAGTGCAATAGACCTTCTAACTCCGCGCCTCCTAATAATATATAGCCTTCGGTCACGTGATCCTCTCCTAACTATAGCCGCACTTATATATACCTATAGCCTTATAATCTTTAACTTTATATTAATAATAACGTAGTTTTTAATTATTTAATAGACTATAAAACTATTAACTTTTCCTCTCGCATACTACCCGCGCTGCTATTAAATACCGCCTCTATTACCGCTTCTTCTGCTAGAACTATGCTATTATTAGTAACGCTCTCTCTATATTATAGTTAGCATAAGCTATACTTACTAACGTTCGCCTAGGCCGCCTAGGCCGCCTCTGCCTTAGTAATATAGAGGACTTACTTAAAGAAGGGCTACGCTATAGGGTATATAACAACCCGCTAAACTTCTACTACTAAGTTTACTTACTTAGCTCTAATACTATTACGCTTTATAGAGTCCCCTATAGGGGTATTAAAGTAAGCCCTCTTAAGGGCTATATTAATAATATACTCTCTATATATAGTAGAGTAGTTAATAAAAGAGCAGGTTTTATTAATTATACTAAGGCTAAACTCTCTAGTAATCCCCTTTATATTATTTATACTAAAAGGTATACCTCGCTTAGGCTTAGTATATTTATATATAAGGTTTAGTATTAATATAGTTAAGGGATAAGGATAAGGATAAGGGAGAGGTATAAAGCCTTACTTATAGAACTTCTTATACTTCTAGCTATAAGAACCTCTTAGGAAAGACCTCTCTAGTTAAGGAGTTACTTCTTATATAATAGCGTTTACCTTTAGTACCTTACTAGAAGGTCGACCTTTTAGGTTAAGGAGTTATCTTATATAGTAGCTTTCGTAGCACCTTACTAGAAGGTTTAGCGAGGGTATTACTATAAGAGCCTTAATAGCCTGTTTAGCTCTAATATAATTAGCCCTAGTATAGCGCGCGTCCGACTTTATACGAGGGTTTACTTATAAGTAGTAGGAATATATAGGGTTCCTATATTATTTTCCTTAACTAATAGAGGGTATAAGTTAAAATACCCGTATAGTATTTCCTAAATTATACTTATAAACTAGGTGAATTTATTTTAATCCTTTTACAAAGGGGCTGCGGCGTAATTCCGAACTTAATAAACCTTAATAAATAACTATAGTATATATAGTTATATACCTATATAATATCTCTTTAATAATACTTTAATAACTATAAAACATAAAATAATAACTATAAAAGTATTTTCTTTATGGAATAAATACTCTAAAAATCTATATAAATTCTAATAATAGCAATAACCTTATATATATATATATATATTTATAATCCTTAGCTTTATAGCTATAAATATATAGAAATTACGCACGGACCACATAGTAATCCGAGCGCGATTTCTGCTTAATAAGCTACTGCTTTGCCGTTACGTTTCAGAATATCTTACCCCTCACTTCGTGAGGGCAGGATTTGTAACTTAGAAACAATATCAATAACAACATTATTAATACTATCAATATTCAACAATTTCTCTATCAATTAAATCCAGGAAAAATACCTCCTTATACTTAAATTTATCAGCTTTCATCACTATATTACTCAGCCTATTAATATCTATTTGTTACGAACAGCGAATAGGCGAAGGTTAACACACTTCAATTGCGCTATATTAAGTAGATTCTGCGTTAGAGAAGGAGAAAGTCTAACTATAGGCTAGCGTAGCCTTAGAAGGCTAAGGAGTTACTTAGTAATTATATAACCTATAAGTTATATAACTTATAAGTTATATAACCTGAAATTTAGGGAGGTCTAACTTAGCGCTATAATATTACCCCCCCCTTTACTAGCATTACTATCCGTAGTAACTAATTTATTACTATACTAGTATTCCTCTAGTAGTATCCTCCCCGTTTATATTCATACTAGGGCGTTATTATTATCTATAGTAGCGGGGTCCTCGTCTCGCGTAGT
This sequence comes from Colletotrichum ledebouriae, assembly GCA_036785755.1. NCBI lineage: Eukaryota > Fungi > Ascomycota > Sordariomycetes > Glomerellales > Glomerellaceae > Colletotrichum > Colletotrichum ledebouriae. Next base: position 6,245 of record JAVHLU010002042.1, read on the forward strand.
AGCTAAGAGCTAAGCTAAAAGATATTTTAGTAGTCCTACTACTATTAGGTTAGTAGTATAGAAGTCCTATAGCGCCGCGGGGGTATACTTAGCGTTATACTAAGTAGGATCGTAGTTATAACCCTTCTAGTTAGTATAATATTATAACTATCTTTAGTATAACTAGCTAGTAGTTATATATATAACCTCGTATTCTAGCTCGTTATTAAACTTAATAGGGGGTAATAGGGTTTTAAACTAGCTTAGAAGAGGATTGCTAGTAGCCTTCTAAAGCTTACTTAGGTAGAATATAGGGTAGTAGTTATATTCCTTTAGTAGGTCTAGTATTTATATCCCCCTAGGCCCTATAGCCTTAATTAGCTATAGGCTATCCTATAATATTAATAACTTTAAAGAGTTTTCCTAGCGCTATCCCTCTATTAATATATAGACGGAGTTACTAATAGCTAAGTTATTAGGTTAGTAGTAGTAATTTATAGTATAGGCATAATATTATTAGGCTATAGCTATATTCCCTTTTATAATATCCTAAATACTATAGAGGTTTTATACTAACTATTAGGCGTTACCCTAGTTAATCTTTTCCTTAATTATTAAGAGCTTCTATATATATTAGTCCTAGTTAAAACTTATCTATAGCAAGTATCCTCGCTCGATTTTAAATAATATAAGCCCTATAGTTTTATTTAGTAATACTACTTAGGCGAAGTCTATAGTAGGGAGTATTTCGCTCTAATTATCCTAGAATTAGTTTATCTATAGGTATAAGCATTAAGTTAGGTATTAGTTAAGAATTTCTATTTACCCGTCGGTTTTAGCGTAACCCGCTATACTTAATTATATAGTTATACTATATATCTTATAGAGCTCGTTCTAGAAGTTAGAAGTAAACTAAGGACCCCTATTAGATATAATCATAGTAGGGAAACCTATATACTAGAAGATATAAGTATAATATAACTATATAAGGTCCTATACTATAATAGTCTTATAATAAGGGAAGGAGACTATCTTCTTTAAGAGGCGGTATACTATAACGAATACGTTATTATACCTATAGTAATTAGGTAGGTAGGATATAAAATCTATTATAATATACTCCTAAGGGTAGTCTAGTATTAGCAGGGGTTTTAACTCGCCTAGAGGCTTATCTCTTAGCTTCTATACTTAGTAGTAGGTATAGTAGTTATAAATATATTACTTAATATTAGTAGTTAGTCGGGGCTAGTAGTAGCGTTCCTTTAGGAGTTTAATAGTCTTATTCTAGCCTAGGTACGCTATAAGCCTCTAAATATAAGCTTTATAGATTAACCTCGTGCGCAGGTCTTCTTCCTCTAGTACTATAAGCTTCCTATCTATAGTTAGGAGCCCTTCCTATATTCTCTAGTATTCTTTTTTAGTAGCTATAAGTATTTTTAGTAGCTAAAGTAATAATATATTAAGTTCGTAGTTTAACTAGAGGATATACTTAACTAGGAGGTAACCTTTTAACTTATCCTCTAGCTCTAGAGTATTAATAATCGCTATAGGGCGACTTAAAGTAGATTTAAGTAGTTAGTATAATTTACTCGTTACCTCTAGGGATAGGTAGGTAAGTAGTAATAGTACCTAGGTATAATTAGACTTATAGATAGCTTATTATATTTAGAGGTCTTTATTCTTCTATAAGAGGGTATTAGCTAGCACGTTTTTATACCCTAGGTAGTACTAGATATAGAAGTTAAACCTAGCTAAGATACCTAATTAGCAGGCTTAGTAGATATTTAGGAGCTACTTAGTTATAAAGTAGAGTAGTAGTTAGTAGTCTATAATAACCTCGAAACGCTAAGTAGCTATAGAGAGTTTAACCCTCTACTCCTCTAGCGCTAGGATAATTACTATTATCTTATAGTTATAAATAGGGTAATTTATCTCTATTAGTAATATTATCTTTAAGAAATAAGCTATAGGGTGCTATAAGCTATTATTAGTTTATTATTAGAGGAAGGTAGTAGTATAAACTAAGTTAGAAGCGTCTATCTTAACCCGGGTAGGTAATTCAGGCTTCTAGTAGTATAAGATAGGGGCTAACGTTAGGGCCTCTTTTAGCGTTATAAATACTACTATATAGTCGCTATCAAAGTTAAATTAGGCGCCTTTAGCTATAAGTTTAGTAAGCAGCCTAGCGATCTTCTTATAATTTATAATAAATTAGTAGTAGAAATTATAGAACTCTAAGAAAGACTAAACGCTATATACTATAGTTAGTAGCTACTAGTCCCTTATTATAGAAACCTTCTCAGGGTTAGGACTAATCCCTTTAGTTATAATAATAAACCTAAGGTAGCGCGTTATAGTTATACTAAATTCGCACTTCTTAATATTAGCCTAAAGCCCTACTTAGCGTAGCTAATTAAGGACCTTTCTAACGTGTTCTTTATACTAGAGGGGGTCCTCTAAGTAAACTAGGATATTATCTATATATACTATATAGAAGTCGTCTAGGTACTTTATAAGCATATCGTTTATATACTATTAGTATATCGCTAGGCTATTATAGAGCCCGAAGGGTAGAACCTTATACTTATAGGAGCTATAGTAGGTATAGAACGTTATTAAGTCCTCTAAGTCAGGGTAAATATAGATTTAGTAAAACGCCTAGTAGATATTAATCTTTATAAATAACCTAGCTTAGCTAATTTAACTTAGCGTTTTATTAATTCAGAGTAGTAGGTACTAGTCCTTCTTAGTAAACCTATTTAGCTTTTAAAAGTTAATATAAAACCTTAAGTATCTATTAGCTTTTTAAATAAATAATATTAGGGATATAAATAGAGCGTTACCTAGCGCTATAAAGCCCTTTTTTAAGTTCTTAAGGAGATATTATTAAGTAGCCTCGAGTTCTAATAAGGATTACTTATATAATAAGTAGAAGGTTAGCTACTCTTTTATACTAAGCTCTAGTTCGATCTAGTAGTTATAAGAGTAGTAAAGAGGTAAGGTATTACTAGCTATCTTATTAAAGTAATCCCTCTAGCTCTAAAGATAGGGGGGGAGTCTCTCCTTAACTAGTTATTAATTTTTAGCTTTATTAACCTCTAGTAGGCTAACGCCTCTTTCTTCTTCTTCTTACTTATTTATAATTATTAGATCGAGCTTATATAGTAATATAGAACCTAATTTAATATTAGTATATCTTAGGTTCCTCTTAAACCCTATAGTACTAATAAGCGCTATATTAAGATTTCTCCTTACTTACTAAGCCTTAAGGGTAAGGGGTTTAGGCTTCTAATACTATATAAGCTAAGTCTAACCTATAGTTAATACTCCTTTTAACGCTATATTTATCTTTTATAAGTTATTATTATATCCTAAGTCCCTAGGCGCGCTACTTTATTATAGAATTTTTATAGGGGCTTTTATCTTATTTACTATAGCTTTCTAGGCGTTATATAGCTATTCCTTAGCTTTAAATATAGCTTAGTAGCGTTTAGCGTCGAGTTAATACTCTATATCGATTTTAGCGGGTCGGAGGAGGTCCTTAGCGTCTTATATAATTGTTTAGGGGAGGTCCTAGGCTATAGGGGTATTACTTAGCTAGTATAAGCGCTAATAGTATATATCTACGCTAATATTATAGTAATTAAACTATAAGTAGCTAAGGATAAGGTTATATTTCCTAGTATTAAGTTAGAGTAGGGGTATTTATATTAATTCTTAGCGGTTTACTTATATATAGGTCGTCTATACCTCGGTTATAATATCTAGTAGCTCTCTATTAAAACTAGCAGCTAGAATAGGGTACTATAGCTTATTATATTTAGTATAGTAAGAATCCCTTAATAAGGGGGTTATATAAGTATTTATAAAAGCATAGCTATTTGCTCTAGTATTAAGAAAGGCCTTAAGGCGAATACTATATCTATTATAGACTAGGACTAACTCTTTCTCTAGTAGCTTACTACTAACTAGTTATTATAAGTTAATAGATATTATTACTAATTACTAACCTCTTTAGGTCTCCCCTAGTAAGGAGTCTATTTTTACTAGGGGCTCTAGTTTTCTACTAGCTCTAGGTTACTACTAGTAGCCTTAGTAGGCTTAGTAATACTTATAGTAGCTCTAGCCCTCTTATAGGAGTAATCCCGCGAGGTATAGCTAGTATTACTATAGATAAAGTAGGCGCCCTAGTTATAGAGCTTCTTATATAAAGCCTTAGGGATATAGCCTTAGTTAGTATAGGCTTAAGTATAAGGGTTCTCTCTACTAGAAGGTTTAGCGCGGGCCGCTAGGGCGGGGCCTTATATAGTGGTTTAGTCGGCTAAATAGGTATTAGGAGGCGCTATAATATAGGCTATAGTATAGACCTAGGTAGTATAGTCCTAGAAGTTAAGGGCGCTATTTATATAATAAATAGAGTACTAATTCTAGAGGGAGGTAGGTAACTTCTTATAAAACTTCTAGCGCTACTAAGATTCTATAAGCTTAGCCTTATAAGTAAGTTTAATAAAGGTTACTCGCTTAACTTAAATATCTTTAAATAAGATAGTAAGGGTATTAAGCTCTATCTAAGCCTTATTACGCTAAACTAGGTTTATAAAGATACCCTTTAGCTTTTTAATAAGCTATTCTACTATAGTAATTTAAAAGGGGTTACCTAAGAGGAGAGGGGATAGAACGTTATAAGTAGTTCCTCTAAGGCGTGAGAGTATATACTTAAAGTATTAGGATTCGCTATAATACTCCTTATTATTAAGGTATATCTTAATATAAAAAAGCTAGGTATTAAACCTTAGGTACTTAGGATTAGTACCCTTAATACTTATAAAAATAGGGACTTTAGGTATCTTAGTAGGGCAGGTGCTACTATAGCTAGTAGTTAATATAAGTAAGCTAGAGCGGACCTAACTCTCGAGGTATATTATTTAGTTAAAGATCGCCTAAAGCGCGGCGCTATAGTTACTAGAGGGAGGGCTTATAGGGGGGGGCGTAGTAATTATATTATATTTAAAACGCTAAAGTAGGGCTTTATTAATATCCCTTACCTTATTACGCTCCTCTATAATAGTAATAGCGTTATATTAAGCCTAATTATACTCCTCTTAGTAATACTTAAGCGTAGTAGATTGCTTAGCGTTATTAATAGTAGTATAGGTATCCTCTAAGCGCTCCTAGAGCTCTTAATTTTTATATTCTAAGTATAGAGCTATATTATATAGTATATAAAGGTTATTACTAATAGTAATATATCTAGTATATAAGGCTTAAGACTTAGTACCTTAAGTAGCCCTTTTTATAAGCTAGTCTTAAATCTAAATAAGGGTTAAATCGGGGTTATTCTAAAATAGCTATATTATATTATTAAGGATAAGGGTAATCTTCTAACCCTTACCTAAGTAATCGTAGTTAATAACGAGGAGGTCGGGGAACTTCTATAGCTTAGTAATAGCGCTCTAGGCTAAGCTCTTATATCCCTCTATATCGAGGTCTATAAATAAGCCTTTAATAGGCTACTTATATATAGGTTTATTTAGGTTAAAAACCTTTAGGTCCTTATATAGGGGAGTATTATAATTAAGTAGTATAGTATAGTAGTATTAAAGGGTTTTAATATAAGGCTCTAGGAGCTTTCTAATATTAAGCATAAGCGTAGTCGCAGCCTTATAACTATAGCTAGCTAGTTATAACTTATTTAGTATATTAATAATAAAGTAGAGGGGGGGTATTAATTAATTTTAGGTTAGTTAGTTAGTATAGATTAGTTAGCTTAGCGCTTAGTCGGGTGCTATACTTATATTAGTTAATTAATAGGATTAGGGTAGTAGTAAGTTAAGATATTATACTTCTATCTCTAGAGAATAGATAGATAAACGTAGAATAATATTATAAATAGCGAATAGGTAAAGGTTAATATACTTTAATTACGCTATATTAAGTAGATTCTATATTAGAGAAGGAGAAAGTCTAACTATAGGCTAGCGTAGCCTCGGAAGGCTAAAGAGTCGCTTAGTAATCACGTGATCTGCAAGTTATATAACTCGCAAGTCACGTGACCCGAAATTCAGGGAGGTCTAACTCAGCGCTATGACATATTATTCAGGCTGTTTTACCGCCCCTTTTGCTACCTATGTACCTATTCTTACAAGTATCCTATAGTTAGTATCTAATAACTATTAATATCCCTAAGTACTTCTATATAATATAGGTCCTAGTCCCCTAGGGGGAATTTAGTACTTAGAATACGCTTTATAATAAGGTTAATAACTAATTAGATATAGGTTTTAATTATACCTATTAATTTATAAGACTTAGCTAGAGCTAGTATAACCTTAGCTTAATAGGCTTTTATTATAGTTTTAAACTTAATAAATATAGATACTTCTCTAGTATCTAAGTAGATAACTTAAAGTAATATATTAATAGTATTTATTTATACTTCTAACTAAGGGATTGCTTCACTAGCTATAGCTATCTTTACAAGTTAACCCTAATAGAACTAGCTTAAGTAGTTAATCTAAATTAGTAGGTATATATTACCCCTCGCTAATATAGGTAATACGCCTAAGTAATTAATCCTAATAACTTATAATAGTTCTAAGATCGTTATAGTTTAGTCTAGATATAGTGGTTTTTATAGTTTAATACTAGTATAAGGCTAATAGCTATTCATATAATTAATAATATCAGTTAATATCTCTAGCTAGAAAACTTTACTTACTAACTAATAGCGCGTTATATTTAGCTTATAATAGCTAGCTTTATTATAAACCTCTTTATATATATAATTAACTTCTAAATAAACGAGGTATTTATATTAAATACCTTAGTATAAGTTATATAGAGTTCTATCTAAGATTAAGTAAGATTAGTAATAATTCGCTAAGTATTAGGTTTAGTAATTATTAGCCTTTTATCTACCTAATAGGAATTTATAGATATTATTATACTATAGGTTATCCCTCTACTTTTTTATATTATTATTACCTTAAGCTATATAAATACTTAGACTTAGGGTTATATCTTAAGCGTCAAACTAATAACTATATCTAACTATAAGTTCTAATAATCCTACTTTAGTAGTTACTAGGTGCTTTATTAGTATTATAATAGGGTTATTTAACTTCCCCTCTCTAATACCTATTCCCCTGCGATATATAAATAAGGATTCTATTATGTTATTTAATTATTCTTAATCTAGCTTATCTTTTAGAGTAGTTTTTAGTAGTTCTTTATAACCCCTAGTTCTATCCCTCTATACCTAGGAACTATTTTATATTTTAAACCTAAATACTTATAAGTTATTATTATTATAATTATAAGATAGAAACATTATTCTAGATAGTATATTAATAACTATATTCTACTAGCTCTAGATATTCTCAATCTTAATATTTAATATTCTTAGTTCTAATACCTACGGTTTATAGATCTTATTATGATAAGCTAATATTAAAAACTAGGTAAGGGGTTTATAGTTAGTATAGATAGTTAATAGCTTCTCTATTTAAAGAAAATAGGAGTATTATTAGTAAAATTCTATAATTACTAATAGCTCGCGCTTATAGGTTCAATAGTTATACTACGAGGGGTTAGATCTGAGTTTATTCAATAGAAAATCGCTATAATACTATTTATTTAAGCTAAAGAGGAAAAGGGGAAGTTTTCCTCTCTAGTAGAGATTTTACTAGTCTATAGGGAATAACTAGGTAAGCCCTAGGTAAGCCCTAGGTAACTCCTTAAGGTAGTAAACCTAGGTAGAAGCCTAGGTAAGCCTAACCTAGGTATAGCTTATAATACTATCCCCCCTCCTAGCTAATCCCCCCCTAGGCGTAGGCTAGGTCGCTATTATTATCTATAACTAGCTTATATAAGGCTTTATACCTATTTACTATAGTAGTCTCTATAATAGCTTCTATAGGCTCCTAGGTAGGCTCTTTATACCCTTCCTACTTAACTACGACCTTATACCTCCGCCCTCGCCTAACTACTTTTTATTATACTATATATATCTCCTTTATATACTACTCGAATTTGCTATTATTAGTTATAATTAGTAGTAGTTAGGGGTCTATTCTTATCTACGCGGGTAGGGGGTCCTCTAGTACTCTCTAGAGGAGGTTTATATAAAACCTCGGGTAGATATTACTAGGTATATCTAACTTAATAATATATGGGCTTAGGACTCCTATTATAATATATTTATAATATAACTATAATAGCTTCTTACTAGGCCTAGGGCTCTTATAGTTAGCTATTAAAAGCTAAACCTTATTACCTACTTAATACTCCTCTATAGGTATCCTATACTAGTTTATATTCTCCTTACTATACTACTAAGTAGTTATAATATTTACTTAGATAAAGTTTATTACTTCCTATAGTCTTATTACTAAGAGGGTAGCTACTATATCTCTAGAGGGGGTCTCCTCTACTACGTTATTTATTATAAGTATAGAGTTAATATAATACCTATATTTTAAGAAGAATAATAAGAGCTTAGTTATATTACTAATTTTATTATAAAGTACTAGCTAAGTAGTAAGTAGGAGCTATCCCTAGTTATCCTATACCTAGGTTATAAATACCTATAGGATAGCTTATATCTCCTAGTTCTACTTCTTAGTATTACTATTAGTCTATAGGTAGTATATAGTACTTAATAGCCCTCCTTATACTAGTAAGGTAATAGAATTTAGCCTAGAAGTAGCTTACTTAGTTAGACTCTTAATTACTAATAATACTACTTAGAAACCTATAGAACTAGAAGTATAAAATAAGGAACTAGTAGGTATAAGCTTCTACCTCTATAATACTTGTCTCTTCTAATATTACTAACTTACCTAGCTTATTTATTATAACCTATAAGTATTAACTAGTATTAACCTTTATAAGTAGTAAGTCTATATCAAAGTCTATTAAGAGGTCTAAGTATAACTAGGTAGGTATTAGGATAGGCTTTAGGAAGCCCCTCTTAGCTTACCTCTAGATATATATCCCTCTATAGATATTATAGTTCCTTATAAATCTCTATATTACTTATAATTATTCTAGCTAGTAGAACCGCTAGCTTACTATTTCTAATATACTATTATAGCTTAAGTAGGTAGTTATACTTAAGTTATAGCTCTACTAAATAATCTTTATATAAAGCTCGCTTAGTAAGTTATTATTATCCTCCCTACTAAGTACCTATAGCCTCCCTCTAAATATTAGCCTTCCCTAAATATTAATATTATACTTACTAATTTAAACCTTAGCCTTAATATCTAATAAGAAGCTCTAAAGCTAGTAAGTAACTACGTAGTATATAGCCTTATATATTTTATCCTTCTTTATAGTTTCTAGCTATAGTGCTTATAGTTTAGGGTTATTATTAAAGACTATAATATCTAAGACGTTAATATAGCCTTTCTAACTTCTCCTTACAAAGGGGCTAGCTATAGGGTCCCCGCGGGGGTAGGTATAGTTTAGTATTAGCTATAAGACCCTCCCCTGCTTTTACTTATTATCCTACTCTTATAATACGTCCTATGGCCTCTAGCCACTGCATAGTGATTTTACCTGCTTGAGTGCAATAGACCTTCTAACTCCGCGCCTCCTGATAATATATAGCTTTTAGTTACGTAATCGTAACTCTCCTAACTATAGCCGCACTTATATATACCTATAGCCTCACGATCTTTAACTTTATATTAATAATAACGTAGTTTTTAATTATTTAAACTACGAAACTATCGACTTTTCCTCTCGCGCACTACCCGCGCTACTAATACCGCCTCCATTACCGCTTTATCCGCTAGCAGTCCTCTTATTATAATACGGAGGACCTGCTTAAAGAAGGGCTACTCTATAGGGTGCGTAACGACCCGCCGAACTTCTACTACTAAGTTTACTTGCTTAGCTCTAATACTATCGCGCCTTATAGAGTCCCCTATAGGGGTATTAAGGTAAGCCCTCTTAAGGGTTATACTAATAATATACTCTCTATATATAGCAGAGTAGTTAATAAAGGAGCGGGTTTTATTAATTATATCGAGGCTAAACTCTCTAGTAACCCCCTCTATATTATTTATACTAGAGGGTATACCTCGCTTAAGCTTAGTATATTTATATATAGGGTCTAGTATTAATATAGTTAAGGGATAAGGATAAGGAAGAGGGAGAGGTATAAAGCTTTACTTATAATAGCAGAGCTTCTTATGCTTCTAGCTATAAGAACCTCTTAGGAAAGACCTCTTTAGTTAAGGAGTTACTTCTTATATAGTAGTATTTATAGTACCTTGCTAGAAGGTTAACCTTTTAGGTTAAGGAGTTATCTTATATAATAGCTTTTATAGCACCTTTAGCACCTTGCTAGAAGGTTAACCTTTTAGGTTAAGGAGTTATCTTATATAGTAGCTTTTACCTTACTAGAAGGTTTAGCGAGGGCGTTACTATAAGAGCCTTAGTAGCCTATTTAGCTCTAATATAATTAGCCCTAGTATAGCGCGTATCTAACTTTATATAAGGGTTTGCTTATAAGTAATAGGAATATATAGGGTTCCTATATTATTCTCCTTAACTAGTAGAGGGTATAGGTTAAAATACCTATATAGTATTTCCCGAATTATACCTGCGAACTAGGTGAATTTGTTATAGTCTTTTTACGAAGGGGCTGCGGCGTAATTCCGAGCTTAATAATACGTCCTATTCTCTCTAAGAGAGGGTATTAGGGGCTATTACTTCCTTACTAGGGCGGTATTTAATAGTAAAGCTATACTAGGATAGCTCCTCTACTTACTAGCTCTAGCGCTCTATAAAGCTCTATTTCTTTATAAAGTATTTAAGCCCCGAGTAGTTAGTTAGTACCTTAAAGGTAGTTATACTATATAGCTCCGCTCTTAATATATATAGGTAAGAAAGAACTACTAGGAGCTCTTTATTATAAATAAGGTAGTTATATTCTATAAGTAAGAGCTTTTATAAGTAGAACGCTATAGGATACTAAGTACCCTCTAGGTTAACTTATAAGAGTACCCCTCTTAGTATAAATCTTAAATAATTAGTTTTAATAATAATCTTATCTTCTAAGTTAAACTAGTATAATACTAGCTAGGTATTAAAAAGCTACTTAAGCTATAAGAAAGCTTATTCTTAGTTATCTCCCTATTAGAATATTATATTCTTCCTAATAAGTAAGATAAGTAGTCTAATAATATCCCTATATTCTAATATAAATATATTATAATAGTTTATAAACCTTAGGAAGCTCTAAACCTCTTTTAAAGAGGTAGGGGGTAACTACTTAGTAATTAGCTAGAGTTTCTTAGGGTTATAGGAAAGACCCTCTCCTATTATTACTATAAACCCTATATACTTAACCCTCTTAACTAAGAACTTATACTTTATAAGGTCGAGGTTTAGCCCTATATCTACTAGCCTCTAGAGGACCTCCTAGACCTTCCTCTCGTAGTTTTCCTTTATTTTATTAGAATAAATTAATATATTATTTATATAAGTAGTAATAAAGTTATTAAGGAAGTCTTATAGGGTATTATTTAAAATACTACTAGAAGCTAGTAGGGGTATTAATTAAGCTAAATAAGTAAATTACTTACTTAAATAACTTAGACTAGGTATAAAATATAGTTCTCTCTTAGTACTCTTTTACTACCCTTAACTTATAGAAAGCTATTATTATATCTAGCTTAGTATATTATTTAGCTATATTTACTTAGTATAGCGTCTTAGAGATTAATAGGAGGGGGTAGTAGTCTTTCTTAGTAATTATATTATAAGCCCTATAGGTATTATAGAAGCGAATTCCTCCCCCTAGCTTCCTTATAAAGAATATTAATATCCTAGTAAGTAAGCTACTAGCCTTAATAAAACCCTTATCTAGGAGGTCTTATAGGGTCTTTTTAATACTAATAGCTCTTCTCTTAATATATTATAAAAGGGGCTTTAAGGGAGTAGTAGCTCCTTTTATCTAGTCTTAGTATAAGGTTAATCTAGTAGCTTACCCCTAGTTACCTAGGGGGTAATAAGTAAGCCTTATTAGAGTTAAATAGGTTAAGAAACTCTCTTAAAACCTAGCTTAATAAATAATATTATTAATCCTCTTTTAGTTTTAGGGTTAAGGCTTTCTTAATATTAGCTAAGCTAATAGCTTATATTAGTACTTTTATAGTACCCTGTTAGTACTTACCCTATTATCTCGCTAGGTATTAGTAAATTATAGAGAATAAGGGTATATTAAGGAGCCTTATAGCTCTTATTTTCTTTATAAGGGGGGTTTCTTCTTAATCCTTTAGGTATAGCCTAACTTATCCCCTCCTATAGTATACTTAGTAAGCTATAGCGTTATAAATAACCTAGTTCTATTCTATCTAAGGGCGCCTTAAGAAGATATTAGGGTCTAGGCTATTAACTATATATATAAAGATACGCTAGGTATAACTACTTATTTCTAAGTTAAACGCTACTATACCTAGCGCGTTACTTAGTAATAGTCTGCTAAGTATATACCCCCTTATAGGTTAGTATCTCTTCTTAATATATAGAAGGTAAAAGTATTAAGCTAGGGAAAGGTTAATTATTATATAAGTATTACTCCTAGTATTTACTAGGGTATAACCTAGATATCCTTTATTAACTCTAATTTAAATAATAATATAAGAATACCGAAGGTATATCTTACAAAACTCTATAATAATCTTATAAGGGTTATATAAACCTTAATAAATAACTATAGTATATATAGTTATATACCTATATAATATCTCTTTAATAACACTTTAATAACTATAAAATATAAATAATAACTATTAAGTTCGGAATTACGCCGCAGCCCCTTTATAAAAAGACTATAATAAATTCACCTAGTTCGCAAGTATAATTCGGGAAATACTATATAGGTATTTTAACCTATACCCTCTACTAGTTAAGGAAAATAATATGAAAACCCTATATATTCCTACTACTTATAAGTAAACCCTTATATAAAGTCGGACGCGCGCTATACTAGGGCTAATTATATTAGAGCTAAATAAGCTACTAAGGCTCTTATAGTAACGCCCTCGCTAAACCTTCTAGTAAGGTAAAAGCTATTATATAAAATAACTTCTTAACCTAAAAGGTTAACCTTCTAGTAAGGTACTAAGGGTATTATAAATACTACTATATAAGAGGTAACTCCTTAACTAAAGAGGTCTTTCCTAAGAGGTTCTTATAGCTAGAAGTATAAGAAGCTCTACTACTACGAGTAGGGCCTTTTACCTCTCCCTCTTCCTTATCCCTTAACTATATTAATACTAAACCTTATATATAAAAACGCTAAGCCTGCGCGAGGTATACCTTTTAATACTAATAATACGTAAGAGCTTACTAGAGAGTTTAGTATTAATATAATTAATAAAACCTACTCCTTCTTTAACTACTCTATTATATATAGAGAGTATATTATTAATATAGCCCTTAAGAGGGCTCTTATTAATACCCCTAGAGGGGATACTTACTATTATATTATAGCTAAGTAAATAAACTTAGTAATAAAAGCTAGGTAGGTTATTATATACCCCATAGAGTAGCCTTTTTTTAAGCAGGTCCTCCGTACTATTAAGGCAGAGGCGGCCTAGGCCCCTTAGGGGAATATTAGTAAGTATAGCTTATGCTAACTAATAGAGAGAGCGTTGCTAATAACAGCATAGCTATAAAGGCGTTAGCTAACCCGATCAAATAAGAGGACTAGCGGACGAAGTAGTAATAGAGGTGGTATTAGTAGCGCGGGTAGTATATAAGAGGAAAAGTTAATAGTTTCATAGTCTATTAAATAATTAAAAACCACGTTATTATTAATATAAAGTTAAAGATCGTGAGGCTATCTAGTAGGGCACGTATAAGTGCAGCTATAGTTAGGAAAGGTAGTCGGCAATTACGATCACGTGACCGAAGGCTATGTATTGTCAGGAGGCGCGGAGTTAGAAGGTCTATTGCACTTAAGTAGGTAAAATCACTATGCAGTGGCTAGAGGCTAAATAATAACTATAAAAGTATTTTCTTTAGGGAATTAATACTTTAAAACTCTATATAAATTCTAATAATAGTAATAACCTTATATATATATATATTTATAATTGTTAGCTTTGTAGCTATGAATATATAGAAATTGCGCATAGACTATATAGTAATCTAAGCGCGGTTTCTACTTAATAAGCTACTACTTTATAGTTACGTTTTAGAATATCTTACCCCTTACTTCACGAGGGTAGGATTTATAACTTAGAGATAATATTATTAATATTTAACGATTTCTCTATTAATTAATTCCAGGAAAAACGCCTCCTGATGCTTAAATTTATTAGCTTTTATTATAGTATTACTTAGCCTATTATTATCTATTATTTAAGCTGTTTTACTACCCCTTTTGCTACTTATATACCTATTCTTATAGGTTATAAGCCTAGCTCTAGCCTTTTTAATAACCTCATACCTATTTAACCTCCTCCTTACTATAATAAGCACCTTAAGCCTATCCTCTTTATTAAAGTTACCTATTTAAGGTATACTTTTGAAAGATATAGCCTTTATACGCCCTACGCTGAACTAGAAATACTAGCTGGACTAGTCTGCTAGTTAAAAGATCAATACCTCTATTACTACGAAATAAGATAATATTATAGTAAAGCTATTCGACCTTGCTCCCCTTGATTATATCTTCGAGTTATCCCTAAGCCTATATAAGTCTTAGTTTATCTATATGTATACTACTATTCGAACGAGGCCTAATATAGGCTATATACTAGATATTATTCTAACTATAGAAGGTTTACCTACTAGGCAGTCTTCTATAGAAGAGTTAGAAGACCCTTAAAAGAGGAGTAAATAAAAGAGGAGGAATATTACGAGTTAAAGCTATAACCTCTGGGTTTTAGCTATATATATATAATAATAAAGCTATAGTTAATACTACTAAGCTATAATACTATCTCATCTTACTATTATAATCTATATACTATATTAGAGCTTATATATCATACTCCTAAAGTTATTATAATATCTAATTTAAAAATATAGCTTCCTAAGCTTTCTAGATCTAATAACTATAAAGTCTAGTCTATACGTACTAAGGCCTTACTTATTAGTAAAGATATAACTATAGACTTATCTAAGCCTGTAGATAATAATAATATTAATTCAATTAATAAGGCTCTAAGCTATATATAGCTATTCTGCAATATTAAGCCTCTAAGGGTTTTAAAGGATAACATAACACCCTACGAGGCTTAGAAACATCTTAAAGACCTATATAAGCCTATAGGGTTTACTAACGAGTTCCTAACTTATAAGGAGTTATTTAGTACTACTTTAAGTAATTTTAACTCTATAGAAGAATATATAAATAAAATAAAGGAACTTACGGATAACCTAGCTTATAATAAGCTTAAATTACCTAATTAGCTAGTTATAGCATATATATTAAATAGCCTAGACGAAGAGTATAATAGTCTTATAACTACTATTACTTAAGGTCTTAGGGCTAATAAAGTTACCTATACGCTTAATAGTCTATTCTCTAACTTATTAGATGAATTAAGACGTAAGAGTAAAGCAGTAAATTTTACTACTAATAATAATAAATATAAAGATAAAAATGAGGTTACTAAAAAGCCTTAGAAGAAATAAAAAGGTCTATACTATAAAAACTATAGAAAGACTAGCTATACTAAGGATAACTATGCTATTCTATACCCTAAAAAGGCCCTAGTATAGTGGAATAAAAATAATAATAAGAATAATAATAAAAATAATAATAAAAATAATAATAATAATAATAATAAAAGTAATAATAAAAATAATAATAAAAATAATAATAAACATAATAATAAAAATAATAATAAACATAATAATAAAAATAATAATA
>JAVHLU010002043.1:0-22118 GCA_036785755.1 Colletotrichum ledebouriae
TCTACTACTATTAGTAAGAGTTAGTAAATAAAGGGTATTATAATAATAATAGTAATAGTTATAAAGGTAGAAAACTATAACTATTTACGCTTCGCCTATACCTAATATAAATAACTTTACTTTATTACCTCTTTTATAAATAGGCTTATTAATAGGTTATTTATTAATATATCGCTTTATATTTAGGTATTTTAAGGGATATTATATAATTAAGCGCTTTTCTAGCTATAGCTATATCTAGGGGGGTTATATTATAATACCTTTAGTATTACTTATTCCTAGCGTAGTATATAACTAACGTTAGCTCTAGAGCGACCTTTTTCTAGGGGTTATTCCTCTAACTATAGTTATGAGCAACTACGTTATAGCTACTCTCGTTATAATAGATCAAGCTCTTTAGTAACTATAAATATGGCCCTATAGGACGTTTCTTAACATTTACTATATCGTTGCGGGACTGAGATGCCCTTGGTAGGATAACTGACATTGCCTTCTGGAATACCACCACTCCAGTTCGCCGTACCAGCCCACCCCAAACCAACTCACACAATTGAGTGTTTCTGGCTCTTGTCGCGCTGAGGTAAGACTTGTCACGCGCGGCCTATTATTTGTCGCCCAGAAACCAAGCCAAAGTTTGCAAGTAGTATCGACCCGTACAGCTGTCGTTAAGTAGTCGAGTCTGATCTGTCCCACACAGGTTTGGTTTCCATCAGCATAACGAAGTATGATTCCCATAATAACAATCCTCCCTTGATGCTCGCGCTGACATGCTGCAAACTCAACTACATTGCTGAGTTCAGCTCTATTGCAGGCATATAGCTCATCTGGACGAAATATTGGATACGATGAGGTTGGCCACTTATATACGGGCGCTTGGATGGGGGCCTTGGGTCGCGGCGTCTCAAAACCTAACCTTCTTATTCCGTATATTGTTGTTTCAGGGTAGATGCGGCTGATGGATTTACTAGGTCGGTCAAGAAGAGTCCATTCTCGACGGCTCCAATTCGGTCGAGGTTGTATTCCCAAGTAGTTTGAGCGACCATGGTTTGTTACCAACTGTTATGATTAAATGTTGAAGGCGCAAGCAAGCAGAGGGAACATACCAGCAAAGCGATCGCATTGTGGAGCGGACCATTGAACCTCCATATTTCCGTCAGGAATTCATCTGCATGAAGTGGCATATGACACCATAGAGCGGTCTCATCTATAGTACGTAATACTTGATAAAACTTCATGTCCTCATCAACAGTATGTGCACGCAGCATGATGATTTCTGAATTCCAACAAATCGAGTAGCCCGCAGTCTGCAGATCGTTGCAAGACACTATGGACATATGGTTGCTCGGTTCTATATCGCAAACGTCTTCAAACCGAAGGCACTTGTGTGAAAGCTGCGGGAGACCCCAAAAGAGCTTCGGCATTTCTGTGGTTTTACCCGTGATGTCGCGCAGCTTCAATCCCTGAACGCAGAAGTCAGCATTGCAACCGGTACGCGTTGATCGTTTTACTCACGTCACTTCGGGCTTGGATTACACCACCGATACGTCTCAGTGGAATTGCTCTCCACCACACATCTGCCTCTTGCTCTATGACAAGGTGATCGGAAGGCTTGGCAAATATTACTTGCCGAATACCAAGGAAGTCACTTGCAACGTATACATATAAAGCGCCGGCGGGTGCCGAGAGACTCGGATCAAATACCAGACCATCCTGGCTACTGCTGGTTTCGTTCCTCAAATGAGCGATATATCGGATACCTTCAAAGTCGACGTGTGTAGCATAAATCTTCTCCGAAACCCTAGAGGTTGAAACGAGGGTCGTCAACTTCTGGCATTTTTCGTTTGCATAGTTGACTAGTAATTGACGAGTTATATGATCGTCGAGAGCCCAGCCTGCTATTCTGTGAAAGATTTCATCCGGTAGACGGGGAAGAGTGAGGAATGCGTCAACAAGTTGCATAGCGAGCCGGGTCTTGAGCCAATAACGGCGTCGTTCATCAGCAATTGGTGACGGTTCGAAAACGGGTGCGGTAGCGTCGAGAACCCTTGGCAAAGCTTGCGGAGATGCAACTTCGAAACACTCAATGTGGCAGCCAAATCTTTGTTGGTCATGGTGACATCTCCCGCGGCATTCGACATACTCGACGCCTAGATCGGTATCAGGAACCCCCAGGATACTATATTCATATGGTCGAGATACTTCATTGTCGGACCGCCGCACTAAGGACGTCAGAATAATGGGCGACAAAATTCGGATAGGACTCTATCGTGATGCCTTCAGCATCGCCCGTTCCTAGCGCGGCATATAACTAACGTCGGCTCCGGAGTAACCTTATTCTAGGGTCGTTCCTCTAACTATAGTTATAAGTAACTATATTATAGCTACTCTTATTATAATAGATTAAGCTCTTTAGTAACTATAAATATAGCCCTATAGGATATTTCTTAATAGTAATAAGCCTAGCTCTAACTAAACCTCTAACTATTATTTTAAAATAAGCTTTTATTACTAAAAGTACTTATTAAAACTTCCTCTCTCTTATTCCTTCTTTCCTCTTTATTATATACTATTCTCTATTACTATAACCCCTCTATTTCTAAATAACTTTAACTATAATATCTTCTATTATAATTATTATAATATTATATTAGCTAATTATATATAGGGACTTTACTACTTAGTATATTATAATCTAAGCTAAAGCCTAAGCTACTAGAGTCTAGAAGTATATTAACCTAGATAACCCTAAGGGATTTTTATACCTAGGTAAGATTTTATTAGAAACTCTAACTCTTAACTTATATATTACTAAATAAAACTAGGATATTAATACCTAGTACTTATAAGAGAAGAGTACTTATAATTAATATATTACTCTACTTAACTAGGAGGATTTAGAAGAGGCTACTTCTAATACTACTTCTAGGATTACTCCTAAGTCTATTACTAGGATATAGATAAATAAATCGCACCCCTTTTAACCTCTAACTACCCTAGTTATAATTAATAAGAATACTATAGGTATATAGGAATAATACCTAGAGTACTTTTATTTACTCGCTATATAAGAATCTAAATAAACCTATAAGGACTAGGAGTTTAAATAGATTAACTATCTAGTTATAAAGACTATTACTTATAATATTATTACGCTTATATATATAGAACTTCTTATTAAAAGGGATATAACCCTATATAGCCTTATTATTAATTTTAAAAATTGCTATATTCTAAGCGAGGCTAGTACCCTTATTACTATTTAAGAAAAGTATATCTAAGTCCTAGAAAAAGTAAATAGGAGTATTAATCCTAACGCTTAGATTAAGGACTTTAGGGGCGTCTACCTCTATATTACTTAGCTTAAGCTTCCTAAAGTAAGTAGTACCCTCGCTTTAAAAACTTTTCTTTAAGTAATAAGTTATTACTTTATACTTACTTAAGCTAATATAGAAATTATAAATATTCTAAAATAGGAGTAAGTAGGGATACTAGTCTCTAATATAAGCTAATATACTAATATATTTAAGGACCTCTTATATAAAGATATATTCTACTTAAGGTTATAAGGATAAAGTATAAGGGTCTTTATAACGCTAGCTAGCTATATAGATAAGGCTAACCTATTAAGCGTTCCTATAACTAGTAATATATCTAGTAGTAAATAGTGCCTATATAAGTTAAGCTATTAATAGCTAAGTATTAATTATAACTACTTAGAAGCTATTTTAACTAAATATTACTAGAAGGGCCCCTATATATTAGTAATAAATATATTAGTAGCTTAGATCTATAACTAGTTAAATAATAACCTACGCTTTACTAATCTTTATAAGGAACTTACTTATAAGGGCTAGCTATACGCTATACCCTATAAGGGTAAAACCCGCTAAAATAATAAGGGGGGTAATAAGGGTTCGTCTAAGAAATCTAATATAGCCCTAAGCTACTCTATTAATATAGTAATAGTTACTTTCTATATAACCCTCTTAAATAAGGTTAGGGATAATATAGTTAACTTAGATAGAGAGCACCTAAATATCTTTATAACCCCCTACTTAGGGCTCTATATATTATATAAGTCTATAATCCTAGATAATTATAGAGGAATATACCTTATAAATAATAAGTCCCTACTTATCCCCTCCTTAATTAGGTATTATAAAAGAGAATAGGTTAATTCTAGAATAGCTTTATACCTAATTATTATAAAAGGTATATAAATTATTAAGAACGCTCTTAATAGCTTAAAAAGCGTGAATATAGAAGACCTTATACTCTATAATATAGGATATATAGAGAACTTTTATATTAATATTATCTCTAAAGCGCTACTTTAGAAAATAGGTATTTAATATTTAGGGTATAACTATATACTTCGCTTTAGAACCTATAAGAATAGTATTATAATTAAGAAACCTATTAGGAAGGCAAACCTCGCCTTCCTTAAATATAAGCCTTATTCCTTATACTTTATTTCTAAGCGGATTCCCTAAAGTATTAATATTATTATTAATAACGTGAACTATATACTTATAATATATAAGTATACCTCTTTTATACTACTACTAGACTAGAGCGATAATATAATACTTTAGCACCTTAGAAGTAAGTACCTTAGCCCCGAGGCTTTAGAGTAGCTAGTATATACTACTTAGGGGGTAAGGATTAAAGGCCCGACGCGCCTATAGTATTAATACTATATAGTTATATATACTAAATAGGTAATTTTAAGATAAATATTAGAAGATAAAGTAATATACCCTTACTATAGAATCGCATAGGATCTCTTTAACTACCCTAAAGGCTTTAACTAGAACTAATAGCTCCTTATTATTAAGAATAAGTATACTAGTTAGCTCTTTATATTTCTATATATTAATAAGACCTATAGTAGTATTATACTTACTCTATATACTTTTAAGTAATAGGTATATTAATAGAAGGGACTTTTTATTTATAAGATTAGATAAGATATCGAGAGGTTCGTAATTTTACTTATAAGCTATATAGGATATAAGGATTAGACCTATATAGAAGGAATAGAGATTAAAACGACCCCTCTATATATAAAGGAACTAAATAGCAGAGGGGAATAAGCTAGTTAGGAAGTTATAACTCGAATAATTAAGATACTTGCTATAGCTAGCTTACTTATAAAACTATAGGCTAAGATAATACTAATAATAACAACGCTTTATAATATAAGCCTACTTAAACGCTACGACTAGCGTTTATTACTATAAATCGAAGAGGAATAGTTCTATTAATACTTTTGCTAGTAGTAACCTAATAATAGAGTAGCTCTAACCCGCGACCTTTACCCTTACTAGGGATATATATATACCTATAGCTACTATATATACCCCTTTAAGAGGGAATAAGAGAGAGGAATTAATAAGAGAGACTTTAAAGTAGTGCTATAGGGATATATTAGATATCTAGTAAGATACGTTCTAAATACCTATAACTTATATAAGGTCTAGATCCCTATATTATAAATAGTTATTATTATATAGAATAAAATATTTAATAAATAGACTTTCTATATAAAGAATAAGGTAAAAGAGGCTATTCTAGAAGATATTATCTATAAGATAGTAAAAGAGATTAAAAAGCTTATAATATAAGTCGACTTTAAACTTTAGATCCTAGGCGTTATAAATAAGGATAAAGCTATATTAATACTTATAACTAAATAGTTACTTATACTAACTCTTATTCTTATAACTAAATCTCTAAATAGAAGAATCCTAAAACTTCTAAAGGAATAGGTAGGTTAGAAAGGGGGGTAGCTATTATCCCCCGATCCTATGCTAGAGCTAGATAAAAGCCTAGCTCTAATAGATAGAGTAATAAATATAGTATATATATTAGAAATAAATTATATATATAACGCTATTAGGGAAGTTAATTCTAAAGGGGAATAAATCGAGGATTATATTATAATTAAACTACTCCCTGCTTTATAATATGTTTCTAAAGTAAATAAGAGTAATAAGAATAAATATTTAGATAGTAAGCTCTTAAATCTACTAATATAGCTATACTAGGATAGAGAGGAGAGGGATAATACTAAATAGAGGTCTAACTAGGTATATAACTAGGAGGGCTATAGCTAAACTCATTAAAGCTAATAACTATATAATCTACTACCTAGTAACTTATAACTAGGAATAGTAGAAAGCAAATCCCGCTCTAGTTACTAGTTTTTACTCTAATACTATATAGAGTAGGAGCAGGTATCTAGCTTCTTTAAGACTTTTATACCTAATTAATAGAAGGCCTTTTTAAAAGCTAATATAGGGTACTATACGCTCTATAGCTATATTTATACTACTATCTATAGCATAAAACCCGCTTATATAACTATAATAATCCGCAAATATATTATTACTAATAACCTTACTAAGCTACTCTACTTATAAAAAGAACTTTTAAACCTCCTATAGGCGCTCTAAACTTACTTTAAAGAAGTAGCTAAGGTTAAGATAGGTAAATTATAGTAAATAGATATATAGCGCGTTATTAATTAAGAAATAATAATAAAAAGACTAATCCCTTTAAAGTAGGTATTTACTTATAAATTTAATAAGGATAATATCCTTAACTAGTATAAAGCAAGGATCTATATTTAAAGCGATTAGTAAGAGAAGTCGCCCCTCGAATAGACTTATATAATAACCCTTACTACTTATACCTTTAGGATAGTAATAGTAATTACTATATAATTTAACCTCGAGGTTAAATAATTCGATATTATTAATATATTCCTAAATACCTCTTAGGATCCGAACGAAGACCTAATTATTTATAAGTTACTAGATAGCTTTAAGTAGCCTAGGAAGTATATTAAACTATATTACGCGCTCTATAGGCTAAGGGACGCGCTACTACTCTAGTATAAGGAGTTCTCCTTAATCCTTTAGTATTTAAGCCTTATACCTATAAGTAAAGACCTATATCTCTTCTAGTTAACTAAGAAGAGGGTCCTTATTATCTTCTATATAAATAAATTCCTTATCCTATTTTATATTTATTATAAAAAAGTAGTATAAAAGGTAATTACTAGCCTAAAAGAAGTATATAAGTTAAAGGAATAAGGCTTAGTTAAGTACTATCTTAGAATTAGAGTTATTTACGACTAAGCTATATAAAAGATATACCTTTCCTATAACTAATATATCGAGCGGGTTATAAAGAAGTTCGATTTACTTAACTTAAGAGCGCTAGTAACTCCCCTTCTAAACCTATTACTCTTAAAGAGTAAAATAGTAGTAATAGTATTAGAGGTAAAGAGTTTCTAAGAGAAGATTAGCTCTATACTCTATACTACTATTATAATCTAATCTAATATTGCTTTTATATATTCTTTACTCTTAAGATTCCTAATAAATCCCGCTCCTTATTACTATACTACTACTAACTAGGTTATATAGTACTTATATTATATTTATTACCTCGTAATATGCTTTAGTAACTTAGGGGGTAGATAGGTATTACTAATTATA
Source organism: Colletotrichum ledebouriae (assembly GCA_036785755.1). Lineage (NCBI taxonomy): Eukaryota > Fungi > Ascomycota > Sordariomycetes > Glomerellales > Glomerellaceae > Colletotrichum > Colletotrichum ledebouriae. The sequence continues at coordinate 7,509 of JAVHLU010002043.1, forward strand.
AGCGACGCTTTATTTATAGATAATAAGGAGACGTAGAAGTTATCTTAAGGGTATATAATCTCGCTCTTTAGAGGACTAATTTAATAGAAAGCTACTTAATAAGCTATAGTTATAATATTAATAATAGAAATAGAGCTTCTAAGCCTTAAATATATAGCTAAGGAGATTATTACTCTTTAGAGGCTATTTAGGGATATCGCTCTTAAACTTAGTAATATCTAGAAGATTTACTATAATAACTAATAGATAATTCGTCTTATAGTAGGTAAAAAGGAATAGATCTTAACTAAGCTATAATATATTAATATTTAGAATATATAGCTATAATAAGAATATGCTAGAAGATCGTTTAGTATAGTATATATACTAATAAATAATATACTAGCTAATAGTCTTATAAAAGTTCTTAACTATAAGAAATTTCAAAAGTTCTATTTACTCCTTAATCTAAAGGATATATAAAGAATAATTATAATAAATAAGGGATACTCTAGATAAGTATAGGAGGGCTAATAGCGCCTAATTTTTAATTAATTTATAGCCTACTAGCTAGGGAGCTTAAAGTCGCTCCTATAAGAGTAAAAGAATATAATATACCCTAAAGGGCTACCCTAAAACGCTAATTTTCTACTACCTAACCTAAGAGGATTCGCTCGTACTAATCTATTAGGATATTATATAAAAGTAGTAATACCTCTAGTAAATACGTGCTAATAAGATTATTAATTATATAATATACTATAGTAGCTATATTACTAGTAGGCGGATAAGATATAGGTATACCTATACTAACTACTAGGGTTCTAAATAGAACTAGGGCAGGAGATAGAGCAATAACGCTATATATACTAGAACTACTTATTATTATAGAAGCCCTACCTAAACCCTTATTATTACTACCCTTTTTTATTATTTTAATCTCCTCCTTCTAGATAATAATAGCTTTATAGAGCATAGCTCTCTAACGAGCGAGGGTTTATATATTATATTAGAAGATAGTTATAGAAACGAAGCGTATATAGAACCTTACCTTTCTAACTACTAGGTTATCTAAAGTCTTAGCTTTAGTATATTAGTAGGTTATAATAATAATAGGGGCGCTTATTTATTAATAAGGCACCTTACCCTTATAATAATAGTTATACTTATTTACTATACTAAGCGAGCACCTTCTATCTAATAAGCCTAAGAGCTCGCTTAAAATATACTAAAAGTAGTACTTATTAGATAGGGATACTTACTCTATTTCTATACCTCTACTAGGGGGAGGAGGGCTAGAAGGGGGCTCTAAACTACCCTTATTAATACCCTCCTCCTTATCTATCTCCTTAGGGATTATAATAATAACGAGGTTAATAATATTCTAATATATAGTTATAATAATAAAAGGATTATAACTTACTAGAAGCTATCCTCTTAGATTACTTAGGGGGGTAACCCTAGGGCTTCTTAGGCTATAAACCCTTACCCTTAGAGCTACTCCCCGCAGGTTACTTCTACTTCTTTCTACTTATTATATAATATATTAGTATACTATATATTAATAATAGAAAGGAATAATATATATATAACCTTATTATTACTCTCTAGGGGAAGAGGGCGCGCCCCTCTGCCCCTAGCTTTACTCCTATCTTTAGTAGCGCGCGCCTTCTTAAGGGCTATAGCCTAACTAATCTTCTTTTTAGGAGGTATCTATAAATATATTAATATATTATAATAGCTTTAAGATTATTATATATTATAAGCATATACGTGCGCGTATAATAAAGTTATTATTAGGACTAAAGTTAGGTATATATATAGTTATTATATTATATATAGGGAAGAGTTAAGAAGGTAAGAGAGTAGCTAGGTTATTTTATTTAGAATTAATATAATAGTAGCCGCCCTACCTAAGCTAATAAGAGATAACGGATTCTACTACTATTAGTAAGAGTTAGTAAATAAAGGGTATTATAATAATAATAGTAATAGTTACAAAGATAGAAAACTATAACTATTTACGCTTCGCCTATACCTAATATAAATAACTTTACTTTATTATCTCTTTTATTAATAGGCTTATTAATAGGTTATTTATTAATATACTACTTTATATTTAAGTATTTTAAGGGATACTACGTAGTTAGGCGCTTTTCTAGCTATAGCTATATCTAGGGGGGTATATTATAATACCTTTAGTATCGCCCGTTCTTAGCGTAGTATATAACTAACGTTAGCTCTAGAGTAACCTTATTCTAGGGTTATTCCTCCGACCGTGGTTATAAGTAACTACGTTATAGCTACTCTCGTTATAATAGATCAAGCTCTTTAGTAACTATAAATATGGCCCTATAGGACGTTTCTCAACAGACTCACTAGCAATGATCTTGTTTCCATATTCAAGCTTGACGCGACAAAGTCCGCAGTGCCTTGGTACGCAGGTAGACTTCAACATGGCTTCCGAGGTCGTGTATATAAACCTGGTTGAGAAGAACGCTGAAGGGAGGAAACTTTGCACGTCGTATTGATTAATTGATTTTATCCCTAGTTTGGTTTCACCGCTTTGTCAGCAGCTATTCCCGGAGAGTGGGGTGGCCGACAGCTAAAGAGCCCACGAGTAACCGCGACGCTATAACAACAAGGATCCCATGCGCCGTTAGGGGTCAGAAGCTAGGGTCAAACGAGCGTATTAATTATAGTTATATAAGCGAAGCTATCCTTATACCTAATTATAGTACGCCCTACGCTCTTATTATATATACTTATATACTATTAAGCCCTAATACTTTACATTATATCTCTAACCTATATATACTTTAATATTATACTATATATAGCCTACTTATTATAATGTTAAACTATTTATAATTATAATACTCCTCCTTACTAAGGGCTTAGTTTTATATAGCTTAAACCACTTTAATAAAATCCTCTATAATAGCGCTAGCTTTAAATAGCTTTATATTACTCTTCTTATAAAGTTATTTAAAAACTATCCTTCTGAGTAGCTTTCGAAATAGGTTAGCTATATAATATATTATAATATATACTTAAAGTTAACTTTAGGTTACTTAATATTATAGGCTACGCCTAGGTTAAGCCTACCTAGGCTTCTACCTAGGTTTACTACCTTAGGGAGCTACCTAGGGCTTACCTAGGGCTTACCTAGTTATTCCCTATAGATTAGTAAAATCTCTACTAGAGAGGAAAACTTCCCCTTTTCCTCTTTAGCTTAAATAAATAATAATATAGTAATTTCTTACTAAGTAAACTTAGGTCTAACCCCTTATATATTTAAACTTATTACTATAATAATAATAATAAGTTAAGCGCTACTCCCTATTAGTTAGTAAGATAGTTAATAGTAATATAGCTAAAACTTAAGATAAGCTATTATAAGCTAGTTTAGTAGTAATAATAGAGTCCCTCTAGTAATAGTTATAGGAGGTTAAATAGGGGAATAGCTAATATATAGCTATATAAACCCCTATAAGTACTACTAATAAGATATTAGTAATACTTAGTATAATATATTAGAAGTTATTACCCCTACTCTTAAAATCTTTAAGTAAGTAAAAGGAATATATTACCTAGGTATAATAAATAAGATATAAGATTACTATAGATAAGGCGTTCTATACTATAGATATAGAGGTATAATATCTTATTAACTCCTACTTAGATATTACATCCTAGTAAGTAGTTCCTACGTTCTATAGAGCTAGGGGGAGTAGAGGAAAATATAACCCTAAGGACTTTATAGCTTACTTAGATTAGATATATAAGGACTTAAATATCTAGTTATAAGCTATAGCTTAACTATAAACCTTCTTATAAAAAGAGAATAAATCCCTAGTAACTTTCTTACTAAGATTTAAATAAAAACTAGCTAATCTACGTAGTATAAACTAGCTTAGTTAAGTCTAGATCTCGCTTTTAGAGGCCTCCCTTACCCCTAGGCTAAGGGATTAGCTAATTATTATTAACCTACTAGCTAATTATAATAGCTAGCTCTTAAAGGTCTAGAGTATTATATAGAAAGTAGAGCGCTAGAAGGTCTCTAGTAATTACTTAGTAACTTACTAGAGACCTATTACTAAGAATATTAAGGGGAATATTTATATAACTAGAGCTATATATATTTTATAAGTTAAGGAAATAAGATATTATAATTACTAAAACTCTAGGTTTTCTTTAGGTACCTCCCTAGTATAATATTAATAGCCTTAGAAGGGTATAAGGGACTCTTATACTTATTATACCTATAGAGCTAGAGGTTATATTACTTAGCGCTACCCTACTAAAGAGGATTAGCTACTTAGGGTTATAAAAATAAAAACCCTAAAAGAAGAATTAGTATTTTATAAGGTTATAAATAACTACTAAGTAATAACTAACTACTAAGTAATAACTAACTCCTTAAAAGAAGATAAGGAGTTAAGAAAAGACTAACTCTAGAGTAAAGTTAAGCTCTAGAGCTTATTAAAGAGGAGATATTAAGTTAGGAAGAATATAAATAGGAATAACTAGCTAATAATAAGCTTATTATTATTTAAATTAGAGTTAATAGAGGATATCTAGCTTATATACTAATATATACTAGGAGTAATACTTATATAATAATTAACCTTTCCCTAGCTTAATACCTTTACTTTCTATATATTAAAAAGAGATACTAACTTATAAAGGGGTATATACTTAATAAACTATTACTAAGTAATACTCTAGATATAATAGTATTTAACTTAAAAATAAGTAGTTATACCTAGTATATCTTTATATATATAATTAATAGCCTAGACCCTAGTATTCTCTTAGGGCGCCCTTAGATAGAATAGAACTAAGTTATGTATAATACTATAGCTTATTAAGTATATTATAGGAGGGGATACGTTAGGCTATACCTGAAGGACTAGGAAGAAATACCCCTTATAAAGGAAATAAGGGTTATAAAGTTCTTTAATATACCCTTATTCTTTATAATCTATTAATACCTAGTAAGATAATAAGGTAAGTACTAGGAGGGTATTATAGAGGTACTAGTATAAGCTATTAGCTTAGCTAATATTAAAAAAGCTTTAAACTTAAAACTAAAAGAGGATTAATAATATTATTTACTAAGCTAGGTCTTAAGGGAGTTTCCTAACTTATTTAACTCTAATAAGGCTTATCTATTACCCCCTAGGTAACTAGGAGAAAACTATTAAATTAACCTTATATTATAACTAGATAGAAGGGAGCTACTACTCCCTTAGGGCTTCCTCTATAATAATTTAAGAGAAGAGCTACTAGTATTAAAAAAGACTCTATAAGACCTCTTAGATAAGGGGTTTATTAAAGCTAATAGCTTACTTATTAGGGTATTAATATTCTTTATAAGGAAACTAAGTAGAGGAATTCGCTTTTATATTAATTATAAAGCCCTTAATATAATTATTAAAAAGACTACTACCCCCTCTTATAAATCTCTAAGATATTATATTAGATAAATATAGCTAAGTAATATATTAAGCTAAATATAGTAATAGCCTTTTATACGTTAAGGGTAATAGAGGAGTATTAAGAGAGAATTATATTCTATACTTAATATAGGGTATTTAAGTAGGTAATCTACTTATTTAGCTTAATTAATATCCCTACTAGCTTCTAGTAATATATTAATAATATCTTACAGGACTTCTTTAATAACTTTATTACTACTTATATAAATAATATATTAATCTACTCTAATAGAATAAGAGAAGACTATAAGAGGAAGGTCTAGGAGGTCCTCTAGAGGCTAGTAGATATAGAGCTTAACCTTAACCTTATAAAGTATAAGTTCTTAGTTAAGAAGGTTAAATATATAGGGTTTATTATAATAATAGGAGAGGGTTTTTCCTATAACTCTAAGAAACTCTAGGTAATTACTAAGTAGTTACCTCTTATCTCCCTAAAGGGGGTCTAGAGCTTCTTAGGGTTTATAAATTATTATAGTATATTTATATTAGAGTATAGGGATATTATTAAACTACTTATATTACTTATTAAGAAGAATATAATATTCTAATAGGGAGATAACTAAGAATAGCTTTCTTATAGCTTAAGTAGCTCTTTAATACTTAGCTAATACTTTACTAGTTTAATCTAGAAGATAAGATTATTATTAAAACTAATTATTTAGGATTTATACTAGGAGGAGTACTTTTATAAGTTAACCTAGAGAGTACTTAGTATCTTATAGCGTTCTACTTATAGAATCTCTTACTTATAGAGTATAACTATCCTATTTATAATAAAGAGCTCCTAGTAGTTCTTTCTTACTTATATATATAGAAGGTAGAGCTATATAATATAACTATCTTTAAGGTATTAACTAACTATTAGAGGCTTAAATACTTTATAAAGAAGTAGCGCCTTATAGAGCGCTAGAGCTAGTAAGTAGAGGAGCTATTTTAATATAACTTTATTATTAAATACCGCTCTAATAAGGAAGTAGTAGCTCCTAATACTCTCTCTTAGAGAGAATAAGATATACTATAAGGGTAGGATAATAAGTAGAAGTAGGGGAGGGTCTTATAGCTAATACTAGACTATATCCACCCCGCGGGGACCCTATAGCTAGCCCCCTAGTAAGGAGAAGTTAGAAGGGATATACTAATATCCTAGATATTATAATTTTTAATAATAACTCTAAATTATAAGTATTATAGCTAGAAACTATAAAGAAGGATATAATATATAAAGCTATATATTATATAGTTACTTACTAGCTTTAGAGCTTCTTATTAAATATAAAAGCTAAGGTTTAAATTAGTAAGTATAATATTTATAGTCAGGGGAGGCTAATATTTAGAGGGAGGCTATAGGTACCTAGTAGGGAGAATAATAATAACCTACTAGGGGAGCTCTATATAAAGATTATTTAATAGAGCTATAACTTAAGTATAATTACCTACCTAAGCTATAATAGTATACTAGAAATAATAAGCTAGTAGTTCTACTAGCTAGGGTAATTATAAATAGTATAGAGATTTATAAGGAACTATAATATCTATAGAGGGATATATATCTAGAGGTAAGCTAAGAGGGGCTTCCTAAAGCCCCTACTAATACCTACTTAGTTATACTTAGACCTCTTAATAGACTTTATTATAAACTTACTACTTATAAAGGATAATACTAGCTAATACTTATAGGTTATAAGAATTAGGCTAGGTAAGTTAGTAATACTAGAGGAGATAGGTATTATAGAGGTAGAAGCTTATACTTACTAGTTCCTTACCTCCTACTTCTAGTTCTATAGGTTCCTATATAATATTATTAATAATTAAGGGTCTAATTAGGTAAGCTACTTCTAGGCTAACTTCTACTACCTTATTAGTATAAGGAGGCTATTAAGTACTATATATTACTTATAGACTAATAGTAATACTAAGAAGTAGAACTAGGAGATATAAGCTATTTTATAGGTATTTATAACCTAAGTATAGGATAACTAGGGGTAGCTCTTACTTATTATATAGCTAATACTTTATAATAGGGTTAGTAATATAACTAAGCTCTTATTATTCTTCTTAGAATATAGGTACTATATTAACCCTATACCTATTATAAATAATATAATAGAGGAGACCCCCTCTAGGGATATAGTAGCTACCCTCTTAGTAATAAGATTATAGGAGGTAGTAGACTTTCTTTAAATAAGTATTATTGCTACTTAGTAATATAGCAAGGAGAATATAAAATAGTATAGGATACTTATAGAGAAGTACTAGGTAGGTAATAAGGTTTAGCTTTTAATAGCTAACTATAAGAGCCCTAGGCCTAGTAAGAAGCTATTATAATTATATTATAAATATATTATAATAGGAGTCCTAAGCCTATATATTATTAAGTTAGATATATCTAATAATATCTACCTAAGGTTCTATATAGACCTCTTCTAGAGAGTACTAGAGGACCCCTTACTTATATAAAGAAGGATAGATCCCTAGCTACTACTAATTATAGCTAATAATAGCGAATTTAAGTAATATATAGAGGAGATATATATAGTATTATAGAAGGTAGTTAAGCGAGAGTAGAGGCGCGAGGTCTTAGTTAAGTAGGAGGGGTATATAGAGCTTACCAGGAGCCTATAGAAGCTATTATAGAGACTACTATAATAAATAGGTATAAGGCCTTATATAAGCTAGTTATAGATAATAATAGCAACCTAGCCTATACCTAGGGGGGGATTAGCTAGGAGGGGGAGTAGTATTATAAGTTATACCTAGGTTAAGCCTACCTAGGCTTCTACCTAGGTTTACTACCTTAGGGAGCTACCTAGGGCTTACCTAGGGCTTACCTAGTTATTCCCTATAGATTAGTAAAATCTCTACTAGAGAGGAAAACTTCCCCTTTTCCTCTTTAGCTTAAATAAATAGTATTATAGCAACCTCTTATTAAATAAACTCGGGTCTAACCCCTCGTACTTAATAACCTTACTTAATAACCTCTTTAATAAGGTAGTTATTATTAGAAATAGAATAAGATATTACGACCTATTAGAGGTATATAGACTAGGGCGGCCCTATAGGAACTACTAGCGCCTAGAGAACCTTTATATATAGGATGATATAGGAATAATAGGCCTTACTTAATATAAAAGAACTAGGATATAAGTCATATAATAATAAAACAAGACTAAGTAAATAAGGAGAAATACTAAGCACTTTATAGGAACTACTAAGCGCATATTTAATACTTACTAAGCGATTACTACTATAAGAAAGTAATTACATAGGATTAGAAAAGGAGCTATTTAGGACTTATATATAGTATAGACTTAAGCCCAGCTTAAGGATAAACTTCTATAGATCTTTAGTAATTAACCTTATAATTATCTCTAGGATTATTAGTTTCATAATACCTGTATCAAAGAGAGGGGAGGTTAGGCGTGATATTAAAGTCTAAATTAATATAGTTAAAGTTATTATTAGAGGGTAGCTAGCGAGGTAGGAATAATACAAGAAGCTAATAAGATAGGTTATATCATAGGTTATATAACTACTTGCTAGGTCCTAGCTATTCTAACCTAGGCTATAGATCTAAAGTTAGATCTAGCCGACTAGGCGAGTAGGAGTCCTACCTATTAAGTAGGTAGACGAATATTCCTATATACCTATTATCTACGTAAAGAAACATATCTCCTTATTAGGATTTATAGCGGGAATAATTACTAGATAAGTAAATAATATAATAATCTCCTTATATAGTAGTCTCTTCTTAATATATACTTTTTTATATACTTACTACTTTTATTAGAGCTATATATATTAAGACAAATAATAGAAAATAAGAAGTAAGTATATTATAAGCTATATTAATAACTAGCTTTTGATTTTTATAGCTTATATATTACTTAAAATCTATAGGTATCTTATAAAGAAGATAAATAAGGAGAGCCTCCAAAGCTAAAAGGTAGTTCTTTATAATAAGAGCTTTATACTATATTTTAAGGTGTTATCTACTAAGTCTAATTTTAATCAACTCTATTTAATTATGATAAAGGTATAAATATACTAATAAGTACTTATTCTTACTAGCTTTTAGCTAGAGCCTTACTATATATATAGGGGCCCCTAATAAGAGCTAGTAGATAGAAAAAGGCTATATAGACTTATTTCTATCTACACTTAGGACTAATTAGTTTAATTCTTGAGAAAACTAATTAGATTTAAGCTTTTAATATATAGGGGTTAATAGTACTAAGAGAGAGGTTTTTTCTTAGGCAGGCCTAGCTTTCTAAAAGGTAAAGATTAACCTACCTAATAGAAGGCACTTTAATTATAAGACTATCTTAAAGGAGGTAAGGATATTTAATAGTTTCTAGGGGTTAAAGTTATATAAGACTAATTTAACTATACGCCATTATCATTATCATTATCCCTTTTTAAGAAACTATTAAAACTCCTTATTAATAAGCTTATAAGAGATTATAAAACCCTAATAGTATAAGATAAACTACTACCCTATAATAGAGAAGTAATAAAGAGTAAGATTATAAGGTATTAATAAAACGTAAGGTTAACTAGACCTAATATCCTATTTATAATTAGTAAGCTTACTCGATTAAACTAAAACCCCAGGCCTTATTACTATATAGTAATAAACTATAATATATAATGCTCTATATATATAAAGGGGTTATACTAAGAAAATAAAGTCTCTAAGGGATTAACTTAAGGCCTCGAAGTAGTATTAGATATAAGTTTTACTAATATTACCCTAGGTAGAAAGAGCTTATAACTATTCGCTATAAAGCTATTTAGAGGGATAATCTTATAGAGGGTAAATAAGTAGAGTATAGTGGGATAAGATAAGATAGACTTAGCTACGCAGCTTTTAAAAAGCTCCCTTAGCGCACGGGCCTCTTATAGGAGGACTATAGAGTAGAGCGTAGAGGAGGGAAGCGTAGCGGACTTTAGTATTAATTATATATTATTATTATTATTAGTATTTTAATAATTCTATACCTTGTTTTTTAGTATTTTCTTAGCGAACTTATTTCTAATTTAGATAATCTCTTTTAATTAGATCTATAAATTACTTTATATACATTTTAAGCCTATTTTTAATATTCTTACTTATTTATAAGTAGAGTTATATTATTTATTATCTTTCTAATTCCTACTAGTTCTAGCTTTTTCTTATAGTATCTAGAGGCGGATTCTTTTACTCTTTTTAATAGCTTTTATAGGCTTGTTAGAGAGTTAGGTACCTTCGCTATATCTATATATCCCCGCTATTAATATATGTATATATATATATATACTCTATCTACTTTAAATATAATAATAAGCTTAAGAAATCTATAAATAATAAATAATAATAATATAATTAATAATAAATATAGTTAAGAAGAGAGGAAGATATTTATAAACCTACCTTAGTTCTAAGGGAATAGTAATAGCTATACTTTGTTATAGGATTAAGGTAGGAATAATATAGACCTTAAAATCCTCCCTTTTTTATACTATTAGTAGGTTCTAGCGAGTATATCCGTTTTTCTTATCCCTTATATATTATTATAGTAATTATTCTTTAACTAGTAGCTTATAGCTAAAGTAGCTAAGATAGCTATATATAACACTAATATCGAGATCAGTAGTCTTAGTAAGCTAATAAGTATAGCGATATTAACTAGATTAGTAAATAAAGACTAATAAACCCCTTATTATTATAGCCCTAAGTACTAAGAGCGACGTGCTAACTTTTAAGAGATATTGATATAATAAAGCTATAAATTCTTCTAAGATAAGAGCGTTATTAGGAAGACCCTTTTATATTAAGTAATAAGACTTAAAGTAGATCTATAATAGCTTAGAGTAATAAGATCGAGGTTACTAGACCTTTCTTATATTTATTTAGTTTATTTAATCTATAGTATTTCCTTTCCTTATTTTATTTAAAAAGAGTTATAACTACTTATTTTATCTCCTTAGTTAAAAGATATTATAATAACAACTTTATTTTATTGACTAGAAGACTTTATTACTTTAATTATATAATATTAGCCTTAATATTTATAAACTTATAAGCATTATATTTTCCTCTCTCTTAGCTAATTAAAATTTAGATATTAAATCCTCTTCTAATAAGGGGAAGTAGTTTAAAGAGAGATTTATAGGAGCTTTATTTAATAAGATATAACCTTATATTATAGGATAGCTAGCTTTTAATAATAATATAAATAGATCTATAAGTCTTACCTTAGGGATAGCAGTAATACCTTTAAGTACTCTATATTCTCCTAAAGGAGCTTATATTAGGATAGGATAGGATAGACTTAGCTGCGCAACTTTCAGAAAACTCCCTTAGCGCACGGACCTATTATAGGGAGACTATAGAGTAGAGCGTAGAGGAGAGGAGCGTAGCGGAGGGGAGGATAGTATTAGTATTATTACTATTAGTACCTTAATAATGTTATACCTCGTTTTTTAGTAATTTCTTAGCAAATTAGCGCCTAAGGGGGATAATTTCTTTTAATTAGATCTATAAATTATTCTATATATCTTTTATACCTACTCTTGATATTCTTACCTATTTATAAGTTAAGCTATATTATTTATTATCTTTCTAGTTCCTATTAGTTCTAGCCCTTTCTAATAGTACCTAGAGGCGGATTCTTTTACTCTTTTTAATAGCCTTTATAAGCTTCTTAGAGAGTTAAGTACTTTCGCCGCATCCGTACGTCCCTGCTATTAATATATATATATATATATATATATAATTAATCTACTTCGAATATAATAATAACTTAAGAAATTTATAAGTAACGAATAATAACGATATAAATAATAATAAAAACGTAGTTTAAAAAGAGGAAGATATTCGTAGACCTACTTTAGTTCTAAGGAAAAAGCAATAGCTATACTTTCTTATAGAATTAAAGTAGGAATAATATAGACCCTAAAATCCTCCCTTTCTCTTTTTTTTTATATACTATTAGTAGGTTCTAGCGAGTATATCCCTTTCCTTACCCCCTTATATATTATCTAAACCGCTATTATTTAATTAGTAAGTTATAGTAGATATAGCTAAGATAGCTATATATAATACTAATATAGAGATTAGTAGTCTTACTAAGCTAATAAGTATAGCGATATTAACTAGATTAGTAACTAGAGACTAATAAACCCCTTACTATTATAGCCCTAAGTACTAAGAGCGATATACTAACTTTAGAGAGATATTAATATAGAGAAGCTATAAATTCTTCTAAGATAAGAGCGTTATTAGAAAGACCCTTCTATATTAAGTAATAAGACTTAAAATAGATCTATAATAACCTAGAGTAATAAGATTAAAGTTACTAGACCTTTCCTATATTTATTTAGTTATTTAGTGTATATTATTTCCTTTTTTTATTTTATTTAAAGAAAGTTATACCTACTTACTTTATCTTTCTATTTAGAAGATATTATAATAATAACTTTATTCTATTAACTATAATACTTTATTACTTTAATTATATAATATTAACTTCGATATTTATAAACTTATAAGTATTATATCTTCTTCTTCCTTAGCTAACTTAGATACTAGATCCTCTTCTAATAAGGGGAAATAGCCTAAAGAGAGATTTATAAGAGCTTTATTTAGCGAGATATAACCTCGTGCTATAAGGTAGCTAGCCTCTAATAATAGTATAAATAGGTCTGCAAATCCTACTTCTAGGATAGGAGTAACGCCTTTAAGTACTCTACGTTCCCCTAAAGGAAGCTATATTAATTAGGATATTATAGCCCTTATAGATCTCCTTATAAGACGTCCTACTATTATAATAATAACTCCCTATTTAACTAGAGCGCCTAAGTTTATAAGTATTATTATCTCTAACTTGATTACTAACTATAAGAGCTTTTTAAAGCTTTATTATAAGACTAATAAAGATATAAAGAACGAGGTTTATATATATAGCTCTAGTAACTATTAAGATATAATAAAATCTTATATTAATAAAGCAAAGACTTAGAAGGAAGCTAAGGAGAGACTTCTATATTAATTCGGATTTATAGACCTAAAGTCTCGTTAAGATCCTAATAAGGACCTTTAGAACCTAGTTATAGGATCTTATATTAAGGACAATAACCCTTCCTAGGTTATAATATTAATTATTACTATTTAATAGCTTTAATAGAGAGCTATCTAGTATAGAGACCTAGAACTTACTAATACTAAGCTTATTTATATTACTTATTACTATTTTTTAAAGAGGGCTATAAGAGCTATAGCCCGAAGTCTTAGCTACTAGCTTACTAAAGTTATTTTAAAGTAATAGGTTATAGTAGAAGACGCCCTAATTAAATAATCTATTACCCGCTAGGAACTTTAATAGTTATCTAGCCTCGTTAAGCCTAAGCTAATAATAACACTTTATATCCCTATAAAGATAATTCTAATGAGGTAGAGGGCTAAAGCTAAGGAACCCTCTATAGCCTAGATTACTAGCTTAATTATTAACTCTCTTATAGAGAACTTTAGGACCTTAAATATTAATAAGGCTAATTATAAGATAGATATCTTAACCCTTATTAAGAGAGTTACTAGCTAAGGAGATAATACTTTTAATCTAAACGCTATAGAAGCTACTAAACCTTATAAATAATAATCTTAGGACTATTTATAGACTTAATACTAATAATAGTAATACTTCTACTTATAAGCTAGATATAGGGATTACTAAGGAGGATATTAGTAATACTAGGGATTTAGAAGAAGTAGAGCAAGAGGAGGCTATAGAAGCTTCTAATAAGATAGACTACTATAGTATATACCGTTTTAGGCTATAGGGGCTTACTAGTTTTATAGCGCTATTAACTATATTATTATTAGCTACGTTAAGTATCTTAAGGCTAGCTAGAATAGGGTTTACTATTATATATCGCCCTACTACTTTATTAGTACCCTAAATATAAGCACTAAGGTTAAGATAGGTATTATTAATAAAGGCTATAACTATAAATTAACTAATAGATAGATAATTTTAAAGTATATCCTAATTAATAAGGATACTTTTATATACTATATAGTTATTATAAGTAAGTTAGTAGAGAAATAGTAGCTAAAGCTTCTAGAGGAGGTTATAAGAGTTATTAGTTA
>JAVHLU010002044.1:0-22109 GCA_036785755.1 Colletotrichum ledebouriae
TAGGTTTATAAAACTATTTATATTACCCTACTTAGCCCCTACTACCCTAAGAGATATTATATTTAGCCCTACTAATACCTTAGCGGGATTTAATACTATAAGACCTAAAGGGAACCCTATACTAAATAAAGATAAGCTTATACTAGTAATCCTATAGTATATATAATAAAACTAAGAATCTATAAATTACTTAATAACCTAGTATAGTAGAGGGTTATTTATTATAACTTTAGCCTAGGTAAAATATTTATTAGACTTTTATAATATATAAGGGAAGCTAATAAGAGAAGAGGAGTTAGATAATTTAGAGGTTATAGCCCTTTTTATATTTATAATTAAGGGCTACCCTCGTAGTATCTATACCCCGATTTATAAGCTAGCTTAGTAACCTAGGAAAGAAATTAATAAGGCTTTTATAGAGCCTAAAAGAGAAGAGGTAAAGAATCTCTAGAATACTACTAGGGCCTTCTTTCTACTAAACTATAGTAATTATTATTAGGTTGCGATTTTTATAGATTAATTAACTAGCTATTACTTCTATTATAACTCTATATAGGACTAGAATAGTAATTAGCGCTTTATTAAGGCTATATAAGACCTTAATACGTAGTATTATAAAATAGGAGCCCCTCTATAACTCTAAAAGCTCCTATTAATTAATACCTATATAGTTAATTTAGTTTAATAGAGGGATAGATTTATATATAGTCTCTAATATATTAAATAGGCTAGAGCTCTAATTCGAGAAGGATTGCTATCTCTACGTTTTAGTAGTATAACCTTAAGCGATAGTATATTATTCTCTAACTCTAAAATCCCTTTAGTTACTCGATATATATCTATAATTACTATAGAGTTCTATAACTTAACTATTAATAGTAATATAGCTCTATAAAATACCTTATTAAGCTAAGAAGACTTTAAGAAAGTACCTTTCTTTCCTTTATATCCTCTTACTCCTTTACTTATAGATAATAATATAATAGACTTTAGAAATAATGATAATATTACGCTATCTCCTATAGCGGATATTCCTTAACCTATTTATAAATTATTAATATTATCTAGGTCTATTTTATCTAAAATACTAGATAATAAGCTTAAATATCTTAGATATTAGCTTTAGTTATAGGTCTTATAAATACTAAGTTATAATATAACTATTAAGCTACGCCTAAGAACTATACTTATAGATATATTATTATATCCTAAGAGGCTTAGTCCTTTAAATAAGTATAATTATAGCTATATAGACTATATCTAGTAGAGGGTCGACTAGTAGGATTAGATCGAGCGGAATACGCCTAAGGGAGTATACTATTATAACTTCTCACGCCTAGTATAATAAGGTAAGTAGTTTTAGCTATACTAAGGATTAGAATAAGATAAGGAGTATAATAAAAAGGAAGAGGTAGTAAGGCTATTATTAAGATATAACTTATAGTAGAAAATAGTTAAACCTAAGGGACCTTCTTAATAATAAGATCGCTTATTTAGAAGATATTATTAATAGATTAGATCTATAAATAGAGTTTATTTACTATTTCTATAAAGTAGTTTTATTTATTATTTAAGACTCTCTTTTATAATATTATAAAGAGTCTCGAGGGGATAATTAGAATAAAATAGGATAGACTTAGCTATATAACTTTTAAAAAACTCCCTTAATATATAGACCTATTATAAGGAGACTATAAAGTAGAGCGTAGAGGAGAGGAGTATAGCGGAGAGGAGAGGAGTATTATTATTACTATTAGTACCTTAATAACCCTATACCTCGTTTTTTAGTAATTTCTTAGTAAATTAGCGCCTAATAGAGACGATCTCTTTTAATTAGATCTGCGAATTATTCTATATATCTTTTGAACCTACTCCTAATATTCTTACTTATTTATAAGTAGAGCTATGTTATTTGTTATCTTTCTAGTTCCTATTGGTTCTAGCCTATTCTACTACTATATAAGATAACTCCTTAACCTAAAAGGTCGACCTTCTAGCAAGGTGCTGCGAACGCTACTATGTGATCACGTGACCGAAGGCTGTGTATTATTAGGAGGCGCGGAGTTAGAAGGTCTATTGCACTTAAGCAGGTAAAATCACTATGCAGTGGCCAGAGGCCTTAAGATATCTATTTCATAATTAGCCTTATTAACATCTAAGGTCCTAAAGTTCTCTATAAGAGAGTTAATAATTAAGCTAGTAGTCTAGGCTATAGAGGGTTCCTTAGCTTTAGCCTTCTACTTTATTAGAATTATTTTTATAGGGACTTTAAGTATTATTATTAGTTTAGGCTTAATAAGGCTAGATAACTACTAAAGTTCCTAGTAGGTAGTAAACTATTTAGTTAGAGCGTCTTTTATTATAACGTATTACTTTAAAGTAACCTTAATAAGCTAGTAGCTAAGACTTTAAGCTATAGCTCTTATAGCTCTCTTTAAAAAGTAACAATAAGCTATATAAATAAAGTATTAGTAAGCTCTAGATCTCCTTACTAAATAGCTCTCTATTAAAGCTATTAAATAGTAGTAATTAACGCTATAACCTCGGAAGGGTTATTATCCTTAATATAAGATACTATAACTAGGTTTTAAAGATCCTTATTAGGGTCTTATTAAGACTTTAGGTCTATGAATCCGAACTAATATAGAAGCTTCTCCTTAACTTCCTTCTAAATCTTAGCTTTATTAATATAGGATTTTACTATATCTTAGTAGTTACTAGAGCTATATATATAAACCTTATTCTTTATATTATTATTCGTCTTATAAGAAAGCTTTAAAAAGCTCTTATAGTTAGTAATAAAGTTAGAGATATTAATACTAATAAACTTAGGTACTCTAATAGAGTAGGGAGTTATTACTATAATAATAAGGCGTCTTATAAGGAGATTAATAAGGGCTATAATATCCTAATTAGTATAAGTCCCTTTAGGAGAATATAGAGTGCTTAAGAGTATTACCCCTATCCCTAAGGTAAAAATTATAGATCTATTTATATTATTATTAAAAGCTAGCTATTTTATAAGATAAGGTTATATCTCGCTAAATAAAGCTCCTATAAATCTCTCTTTAAGCTACTTCCCCTTATTAAAAGAGGATCTAGTATTTAAATTAGCTAAGGAAAAAGAAGATATAATACTTATAGGTTTATAAATATTAAAGTTATTATTATATAATTAAAGTAATAAAGTCGTTTAGTTAATAAAGTAAAGTTATTATTATAATATCTTCTAAATAGAAAGATAAAATAGGTAGTTATAACTTTCTTTAAATAAAATACAAAAGGAAATAATATAAACTAAATAACTAAATAAATATAGGAAAGGTCTAGTAATCTTAATCTTATTACTCTAAGCTCTTATAGATCTACCTTAAGTCTTATTACTTAATATAGAAAGGTCTTTTTAATAACGCTCTTATTTTAGAAGAATTTATAGCTTTATTATATTAATATCTCTTAAAAGTTAGTATATTACTCTTAATACTTAGGGCTATAATAATAAGGGGTTTATTAGTCTCTAGTTACTAATCTAGTTAATCTTACTATACTTATTAGCTTAGTAAGACTACTAATCGCTATATTAGTCTTATATATAGCTATCTTAGCTACTTTAGCTATAACTCGCTAGTTAAATAATAGTAAGTATAATAATATATAAGGGGTAAGGAAAGGGATATACTCGCTAGAACCTACTAATAGTATAAGAAAGAAGAAAGGGAGGATTTCAGGGTTTATATTATTCCGACCTTAATTCTATAAGAAAGTATAGCTATTACTATTCCCTTAGAACTAAGGTAGGTTTATAAATATCTTCCTCTCTTCTAAACTATATTATATTTAATTATATTATTATTACTTATTATTTATAGATTTCTTAAGGCTATTATTATATTTGAAATAGATTAATTATATATATATATATATATTAATAGAAGGGATATATAGATATAGTAAAGGTATCTAACTCTCTAAGAGGCTTATAAAAGCTATTAAAAAGAGTAAAAGAATCTACCTCTAAGTATTATTAGAAAGGGCTAGAACTAATAGGAACTAGAAAGATGATAAATAATATAACTCTACTTATAAATAACTAAGAATATTAAAAGTAGGCTTAAAAGATATATAAAATAATTTATAGATCTAATTAAAAGAGATTATCTAAATTAGGTATAAATTTACTAAGAAATTACTAGAAAACGAGGTATAGGATTATTAAGGTACTAATAGTAATAATACATAAATAATACTTTAGTCTCTTATGCTCCTCTCCTCTACGCTCTACTGTATAGTCTTCCTATAATAGGCCTATGCGCTAAGGGGGCTTTTCGAAAGCTGCGTAGCTAAGTCTATCTTATCCTATCCTAATATAAGAAGCTCTTTTACTCTATATTAACTTCTAGGTTTTAGTAATCTATAGCTCTATTAGGACCTATAATATGATTAGGCGAGGTAAGAATAGAGTAGCTTAATAATATCTTATTAATACTAATATAAGGGGTTATTATAGGTTTCTTTCCCCTAGTATATATATTCCCCTATCTTATTAAACTTATATACTCTAAGGTTAATAATAGGAATTAATACTTAAAACTAAAGTTATTAATCTATATGTTAGTAGATATTTATTATTATCTTATATCCTATTTTATAAGTTATTATTCTTATAAAAACCTAATAAGGTCTTCTAATAATTACTTATCGATCGAACTAATTTAGTTATTATTATAGTTTCTCTCTACTAGATTTATTTATTCAATTAACTTTATATATTTCTATTACTAGAGAGACTTCATAAGTCTATTTACTATAAGATCCATTAATAGGGTATATTTAACCTTAATTTATCCTTCTTTAACCTCTTACTATAGCTAGTAATTATAGATTTATATATAATAAAGTTATTAAGTTCGGAATTACGCCGCAGCCCCTTCGCAAAAAGACTATAATAAATTCACCTAGTTCGCGGGCATAATTCGGGAAATACTATATAGGTATTTTAACTTATACCCTCTATTAGTTAAGGAAAATAATATAGGAACCCTATATATTCCTATTACTTATAAGTAAACCCTCTAAATATTAATATATAAAGTTAGATACGCGCTATACTAGGGCTAATTATATTAGAGCTAAACGGGCTACTAAGGCTCTTATAGTAACGCCCTTGCTAAACCTTCTAGTAAGGTAAAGGCTACTATATAAGATAACTCCTTAACCTAAAAGGTTAACCTTCTAGTAAGGTAAAAGCTACTATATAAGATAACTCCTTAACTAAAGAGATCTTTCCTAAGAGGTCCTTATAGCTAGAAGTATAAGAAGCTTTACTATAAGTAAGGCCTTATACCTCTCCCTCTTTCTTATCCTTATCCCTTAACTATATTAATACTAGACCTTATATATAAAAATACTAAGCTTATACGAGGTATACCCTTTAATGCTAATAATATATAATAGCTTATTAGAGAGCTTAGTATTAATATAGATAATTAAACCCGCTCTTTCTTTAACTACTTTATTATATATAGAGAGCGTATTATTAATATAATAAGAGGGCTCTTTTTAATACCCCTAAAGGGGATACTTACTATTATATTATAACTAAGTAAGTAGACTTAGTAATAGAAGCTAAGCGGGTTATTATATACCCTATAGAGTAGCCCTTCTTTAAGCAGGTCCTCTCTACTATTAAGGCAGAGGTAGCCTAGGCCCCTTAGGGGTTAGTAAGTATAGCTTACGCCGACTAATAGAGAGAGCGTTCCTAACGATAGCATAGCTATAAAGATAGTAACGACTTCTAGCGGATAAAGCGGTAATAGAGGCGGTATTTAATAGTAGCGCGGGTAGTGCGTAAGAGGAAAGGTTAATAGTTTTATAGTCTATTAAATAATTAAAAACTACGTTATTATTAATATAAAGTTAAAGATCGTGAGGCTATAGGTATATATAAGTATAGCTATAGTTAGGAGAGTTATAATTATATAACTAAACGCTATATATTATCAGGAGGCGCGGAGTTAGAAGGTCTATTGCACTTAAGTAGGTAAAATCACTATGTAGTAGCTAGAGGCTTTAATAAAGTTATAATCTTAAGCGCTATAGTTCTTTTATAACTAAGTTAATTATTTATTAATTATTAACCTAGATCTTAACTTTTAATAATAAGAGTTAATAATCTTAAAGCTTTATAATTAAGTAACTTATTAAGCTCGGAATTACGCCGCAGCCCCTTTATAAAAAGACTATAACAAATTCACCTAGTTCGTAGGCATAATTCAGGAAATATAATATAGGTATTTTAACCTATACCCTCTACTAATTAAGGAAAATAATATAGGAACCCTATACGTTCTTACTACTCGTAAGCAAACCCTCGTATAAAGTTAGATGCGCGCTATACTAGGGCTAATTATATTAGAGCTAAACGGGCTACTAAGGCTCTTATAGCCTAGAAAAGCTACTATATGAGATAACTCCTTAACCTAAAAGGTCGACCTTCTAGCAAGGTACTAAAGGTACTACGAAAGCTACTATATAAGATAACTCCTTAACCTAAAAGGTTAACCTTCTAGTAAGGTAAACGCTACTATATAAGAAGTAACTCCTTAACTAAAGAGGTCTTTCCTAAGAGGTTCTTATAGCTAGAAGTATAAGAAGCTCTATTACTATAAGCAAGGCCTTATACCTCTCCCTCTTCCTTATCCTTATCCCTTAACTATATTAGTACTAGACCTTATATATAAATACGCTAAGCCTAAGTAAGGTATACCTTTTAATATAAATAATATAGAGGGGGTTACTAGAGAGTTTAGCCTTAATATAATTAATAATACCCGCTCCTTTATTAACTACTCTACTATATATAGAGAGTATATTATTAGTATAACCCTTAAGAGGGCTTACCTTAATACCCCTATAGGGGACTCTATAAGGCGTAATAGTATTAGAGCTAAGTAAGTAAACTTAGTAGTAGAAGTTTAGCGGGTTATTATATACCCTATAGAGTAGCCCTTCTTCGAGCAGGTCCTCCGTATTACTAAGGTAGAGGTAGCCTAGGCGGCCTAGGCCTATTAGGGGTTAGTAAGTACGGCTTATGCTAACTAATAGAGAGAGCGTTACTAATAATGGCATAGTAAAGATAGTAATAACTTCTAGCGGACGAAGTAGTAATAGAGGCAGTATTAGTAGCGCAGGTAGTGCGCGAGAGGAAAAGTCGATAGTTTTATAGTCTATTAAATAATTAAAAACCACGTTATTATTAATATAAAGTAAAAGATCGTAAGGCTATAGGCACGTATAAGTGCGGCTATAGTTAGGAGAGTTACAATTATATAACTAAAGGCTATATATTATTAGGAGGCGCGGAGTTAGAAGGTCTATTACACTTAAGTAGGTAAAATCACTATGTAGTGGCCAGAGGCCTTAAGTAACTTATAAATAATCCTTCTTTTACTATTTAGGATAAAGCTAGTAGTTTAGCTTCTATTATTAATATAGTTACTATATTCTACTTCTTTACTATTATAAGCTACGCCCGGGTTAAGCCTACCTAGGCTTCTACCTAGGCTCACTACCTAGAGAGCTACCTAGGGCTTATCTAGGGCCTACCTAGTAATTCCCTATAAACTAGTAAAATCTCTACTAGAGAGGAAAACTTCCCCTTTTCCTCTCTAGCTTAAATAAATAATATTATAATAACCTATTATTAAATAAACTTAGGTCTAACCCCTTATATATTTAGGCTTATTATAATAATAATAATAGGTAGAGCGCTAGCTACTCCCTACTAATTAATAAGATAGTTAATAATAGTATAGCTAAAACTAAAGATAAGCTATCATAAGCTAACTTAATAATAATACTAGAGTCCCTCTAGTAATAGTTATAAGAGGTTAAGTAGGGGAATAGCTAGTATATAGCTATATGAACCTCTATAGGTATAACTAGTAAGGCCTTAGTAATACCTAGTATTATATACTAGACGTTATTACCCCTACTCCTAAAGGTTTTAAATAAGTAGAGAAATATACCTCCTAGGTATAATAAATAAGATATAAGATTACTATTAACAGGGTATTCTACTTTATAAATATAGAGGTATAATATCTTGTTTACTCCTACTTAGATATTACTCTCTAATAAGTAGTCTCTACTTTCTATAAACCTAGGGATAATAATAGATAATATAACTTAAAGGACTTTATAACCTATCTTAATTAGACTTATAAGAACCCTAATTTCTAATTATAAGTTATAGCTTAATTATAAACCCTCTAGTAGAAAGTAAATAAGGCCCTAGTAACCTTCCTATTAAGATTTAAAGGAATACTAGCTAATATAAGTAGTATAAACTAGCTAGGTTAAGTCTAGATCTTACTTCTAGAGGCCTCTCTTACCCCTAAGCTAAGGAACTAGCTAATTATTATTAACCTACTAGCTAATTATAATAGCTAGCTCTTAAAAGCTTAGAGTATTATATAGAAAGTAGATCGCTAAAAAGCCCCTAGTAACTATCTAGTAACCTATTAAAGACCTATTACTAAGGATACTAAGGGGGATATTGATATAACTAGAGTAATACATATCTTATATGTTAAATAGATAAGATATTATAATTATTAAAACTCTAGATCCTCCTTAAGTACCTCCCTAATATAATACTAATACTTATTGAGTTCGAAATTCCGCCGCAGCCCCTTCGCAAAAAGACTATAATAAATTCACCTAGTTTATAGGTATAATTTAGGAAATATTATATAGGTATTTTAACCTATACCCTCTATTAGTTAAGGAAAATAATATAGGAACCCTATATATTCCTACTACTCCCAAGCAAACCCTCTAAATATCACCGCATAAAGTCGGACGCGCGCTGCACCGGGGCCGATTATATCAGAGCCGAACGGGCCGTGACCGAAGGCTGCGTATTGTTAGGAGGCGCGGAGTTAGAAGGTCTGTTGCACTTAAGCAAGTAACATCACTATGCAGTAGCCAGAGGCCTACTAATACTTATTAAGAGGTATAAAGGACTCTTATACTTATTATACTTATTATACTTATAAAGTTAGAAAGTATATTACCTAGCGCTACCTTAATAAAAAGGACTAGCTATTTAGGGTTATTAAAGTAAAAACTTTAAAAAAGAACTAATATATTATAAAGCTATAAATAACTACTAGATAATAGCTAACTTCTTAGAAAAAGATAAGGAGTTAGGAAAAGACTAACTCTAGAGCGGAATTAAGCCCTAGAGCTTACTAAGGATAAGATATTAAGTTAAGAGGAATATAAATAGGAATACCTAGTTAATAATAAGCTTATTATTATCTAAGTTAGAGTTAATAAAGGATATTTCGGTTATATTTTAATAGATACTAAGAGTAATACTTATATAATAATTAACCTTTCCCTAGCTTAATACCTTTACTTTCTATATATTAAGAAAAGATATTAATTTACATTAGGATATATACTTAGTAAATTATTACTAAGTAATACTCTAAATATAGTAGCGCTTAACTTAGAAATAAGCAGCTATATCTAATATATTTTTATTTATATAATTCATAGCTTAGACCTTAATATCCTCTTAGAGCGCCCCTAGGGAGAATAGAACTAAGTTATTTATAATACTATAGCTTACTAAGTATATTATAAGAGGGGGCGTATTAAGCTATACCTAAAGGATTAAGAGAAAACGCTCCTTATAAAAGAAATAAGGGTTATAAGGTTCTTTAATATACCCTTATTCTCTATAATTTACTAATACCTAGTGAGATAATAAAGTAAATACTAAGAAGGTATTATAAAGGTATTAATATAAGCTATTAGCTTAGCTAATATTAAGAAAGCCTTAAACTTAAACCTAAAAGAGGATTAATAATATTATCTACTAAGCTAGGTATTAAGGGAGTTTCTCAACCTATTTAACTCTAATAATACTTACTTATTACCCCTTAAGTAACTAGGAGTAGATTACTAAATTAACCTTATGTTAAAACTAGATAAAAGGGAGCTATTACTCCCTTAAGGCCCCCTCTAGAATATATTAAGAAAAGAGCTACTAGTATTAAAAAAGACCCTATAAAACCTCCTAGATAAGGGGTTTATTAAAACTAGTAGCCTATTTACTAGGATACTAATACTCTTTATAAGGAAGCTAGGTAAAAGAATTTACTTCTATATTAACTATTAAGCTCTTAATATAATTACTAAGAAAGATTACTACCCCCTCTTATTAATCTCTAAGATATTATATTAAGTAAGTATAGCTAAGTAGTATACTAAGTTAAATATAGTAATAGCTTTTTATAAGTTAAGAGTAGTAAAGGAATACTAGGAGAGAACTATATTTTATACCTAGTATAAGTTATTTAAGTACATTATTTACCTATTTAGCCTAATTAATACCCCTACCAGCTTCTAGCGATATATTAATAATATTTTATAAGACTTTCTTAATAACTTTATTACTACTTATATAAATAATATATTAATTTATTCTAATAAGATAAAAGAAAACTATAAGAGAAACGTCTAGGAGGTCTTCTAGAGGCTATTAAATACTAAGCTAAACCTTAATCTCATAAAGTATAAGTTCTTAATAAAGAAGGCTAAATATATAAGGTTTATAATAACTATTAAAAAAAGCCTCTCTTATAACCCTAAGAAACTCTAAATAATTACTAAGTAGTTACTCCCTATCTCCTTAAAAAGTATTTAAAGCTTTTTAAGGTTTATAAATTATTATAATATATTTATACTAAGGTATAAGGATATAATTAGGTTATTTATAGAGCTTATTAAGAAGAATATAATATTCTAATAAGGGGATAACTAGGGAAGAGCCTTTTCTTAGCTTAAATAGCTCTTTAATATTTAGCTAATACTCTACTAGTTTAACTTAGAAGATAAGACTATTATTAAAACTAATTATTTAGGATTTATATTAAGAGGGGTACTCTTTTAAATTAACCTAGAGGGTACTAGGCGCCTTATAGTATTCTATTTATAAAAGCTCTCCCCTATAGAGTATAACTACCTTATTTATAATAAAGAGCTCCTAGTAATCCTTTCCTATTTATATATATAGAGGGTAGAGCTATATAATATAACCTCTTTTAAGATATTAATAAATTATTAGAAGCTTAAATACTTTATAAAGAAATAATACTTTATAGAGCGCTAGAGCTAATAAGTAAAGGAGCTATTCTAATATAACTTTATTATTAAATACCGCTCTAATAAGGAAGTAGTAGCCCCTAATACCCTCTCTTAGGAGAATAAGATATATTATAAAAATAGGATAATAAGTAGAAGTAAGAGAGAGTCTTATAGCTAATACTAAACTATGCCTACCCCTATAAGGGCCTTATAGCTAGCCCTCTAGTAAGGAGAAGTTAAAAGAGCTATATTAATATTCTAGATATTATAATCTTTAATAATAACCCTAAACTATAAGCGCTATAGCTAGGAACTATAAAGAAGGATATAATATATAAAGTTATATATTATATAGTTACTTACTAGCTTTAGAGCTTCTTATTAGATATAAAAGCTAAAATCTAAATTAGTAAATATAATATTAATAATTAGAGAAGGCTAATATTTAGAGGGAAGCTATAGGTACCTAGCGGGGAGGATAATAATAACTTACTAGGGGAGCTTAATATAAAGATTATCTAATAAAGCTATAACTTGAATATAATTACCTACCTAGGTTATAATAATACGCTAGAAATAATAAGCTAGTAGTTCTACTAGCTAGGATAATTATAAATAATATAGAGATTTATAAGGAATTATAATATCTATAGAGGGATATATATTTAGAGGTAAGCTAAGAGGGGTTTCCTAAAGCCTTTATTAGTACCTACCTAGTTATACTTAGACCTCTTAATAGATCCTATTATAAACTTATTACTTATAAAAAGTAATACTAGCTAATACTTATAAGTTATAATAAATAAGCTAGGTAAGTTAGTAATATTAGAAGAAATAGGTATTATAGAAGTAGAAGCTTATATTTATTAGTTCTTTACCTCCTACCTATATATATAGAACTTCTCGCTAAAGGGGATATAACCCTTCGTAGCCTTATTATTAATCTTAAATATTACTACGCTCTAAGCGAGGCTAATACCCTTATTATTATTTAAGAGGAGTATATCTAAGTCCTAGAGAAAGTAAATAGGAGTATTAATCCTAATACCTAGATTGAGGACTTTAGGGGTATTTACTTCTATACTACTTAGCTTAAGCTTCCTAAAGCGAGTAATACCCTTACTTTAAAAACTTTTCTTTAAGTAGTAAGTTATTACTTTATATCTACTTAAGCTAATATAGAGATTATAAATATCCTTAAATAGAAGCGAGTAGGGATACTAATCTCTAATATAAGCTAATATATTAATATATTTAAGGACCTCTTATATAAGGATATACTCTACTTAAGATTATAAGGATAAAGCGCTAGGGTTTTTATAACGCTAGCTAGCTATATAGATAAAGCTAATCTATTAAACGTTCCTATAACTAGTAACTTATCTAGTAGTAAATAATACCTATATAAGTTACGTTATTAATAGCTAAGCGTTAATTATAACTACTTAGAAGCTATTTTAATTAGATATTACTAAAAGGGCTCCTATATATTAGTAATAGATATATAAGTAGCTTAGATCTATAACTAATTAAATAATAACCTACGCTTTACTAATCTTTATATTAAACTTACTTATAAGGGCTAGCTACGCGCTATACCCTATAAGAATAAGAACTACTAAAATAATAAGGGGGGTAATAAGGGTTTATCTAAGAAATCTAATATAGCCCTAAGCTACCTTATTAATATAGTAGTAATTACTTTCTATATAGCCCTCTTAAATAAGGTTAGGGATAATATAGTTAATTTAGATAAAGAGCACCTAAGTATCTTTATAACCCCTTATTTAGAACTCTATATATTATATAAGTCTATAGTCCTAGATAACTATAGAGGGATATACCTTATAAATAATAAGTCCTTACTTATCCCCTCCTTAATTAGATATTATAATAGAGAATAGGCTAATTCTAGAATAGCTTTATATCTAATTTTTATAAAGGGTATATAGATTATTAAGAATACTCTTAATAACTTAAAAAGTATAAATATAGAGGACCTTATATCTTATAATATAGGATATATAGAGAACTTTTATATTAATATTATCTCTAAAGCGCTATTTTAGAAGATAAGTATCTAGTATTTAGGGTATAACTATATACTTTGCTTTAGAACTTATAAGAATAGCGTTATAATTAAGAAATATATTAGGAAAGTAAACCTCGCCTTCCTTAAATATAAGCCTTATTCCTTATACTCTATTCCTAAGTAGATCCCCTAAAGTATTAATACTATTATTAATAATATAAATTATATACTTATAATATATAAGTATACCTCTTTTATATTATTACTAGACTAGAGTAATAATATAATACTTTAGTACCTCTCAAGCGGCTACGTTAGCCCTAAGGCTCTTAAGTAGCTAATATATACTACTCGGGGGGTAAGGATTAAGGGCTTAATACGCTTATAGTGCTAATACTACGCAGTTATATATACTAAAGAGGTGGTTTAAGACGAATATTAGAAGATAAAGTAATATACCCTTACTATAGGATTATATAGGATCTATTTAACTACCCTAAAGGCTTTAACTAGAACTAGTAGCTCCTTATTATTAAGAATAAATATACTAGTTAGCTCTTTATATTTCTATATATTAATAAGACCTATAGTAGCGTTATACTTACTCTATATACCTTTAAGCGATAGGTATCTTAATAGAAGGGAATTTCTATTTATAAGATTAGATAAGACGTTAAGAGGTTAGTAATCTTATTTATAAGATATATTAGATATAAGGATTAGACTTATATAGAAGAAATAGAGGTTAAAATAACCCCTCTATATATAAAGGAACTAAACAGCGGAGGGGAATAGGCTAGTTAAGATATTATAACTTAAATAATTAAGATACTCGCTATAGCTAGCTTACCTATAGAGCTATAGGCTAAGATAGTACTAATAGTAATAATACTTTATAATATAAGCTTACTTAAGCGCTATAACTAGCGTTTATTACTATAGATTAAAGAAGAGTAGTTCTACTAGTACTTTTACTAGTAGTAACTTAATAATAGAGCAGCCCTAACCTATAACCTTCGCCCTTACTAGGGATATATATATATACTTATAGCTACTATATATACCCCCTTAAGAGGGAATAAGAGAGAGTAATTAATAAGAGAGACTTTAAGGTAGTATTACAGGGATATATTAAATACCTAGTAGGATACGTTCTAGACGCTTATAACTTATATAGGGTCTAGATCCCTATATTATAAATAGTTATTATTATATAAAATATAATATTTAATAAACGGACTTTTTATATAAAGGATAAAATAAAAGAGGCTATCCTAGAAGACGCTATTTATAAAATAGTAAAAGAGATTAAAGAGCTTATATTATAAGTTAATTTTAAACTCTAGATCTTAGGTATTATAAGTAAGGATAAAGCTATATTAATACTTATAACTAAATAGTTACTTATATTAACCCTCGTTCTTATAACTAAGTCTTTAAATAGAAGAATCCTAAAACTTCTAAAGGGATAGATAAGTTAGAAGGGGGGGTAGCTATTATCCCCTAATCCTATACTAGAGCTAGATAAAAGCCTAGCTCTAATAGATAGATTAATAAGTATAGTATGTATATTAGAAATAAGTTATATATATAAAGCTATTAGGGAAGTTAATTCTAAAGGGGAATAGATCGAGGACTATATTATAATGAAACTACTCCCTGCTTTATAATATATTTCTAAAGTAAGTAAGAGTAATAAGAATAAACCTTTAGATAAGAGGCCTTTAAATCTATTAGTATAGCTATACTAGGATAGTAAGGAGGGAGCTAATACTAAATAGAGGTCTAACTAGATATATAACTAGGAGGATTATAGCTAAACTTATTAAAGTTAATAACTATATAATCTACTACCTAGTAACCTATAACTGAGAAAATAGAGAGTAAATCCCGCTCTAGTTATTAGTTTTTATTATAATACTCTATAGAGCGGGAGTAGGTATCTAGCTTCTTTAAGACTTTTATATCTAATTAATAAAAGGCTTTCTTAGAAGCTAGGATAAGGTATTATACGCTCTATAGCTATATTTATACTACTATTTATAGCGCGAAGCCCGCTTATATAACTATAATAATTTATAAACGTCTTATTATTAATTACCTTACTAAGCTACTATACTTATAGAAGGAACTATTAAACCGCTTATAGGCGCTCCAAACTTACTTTAAAGAAGTAGCTAAGGTTAAGATAAGTAAATTATAATAGATAGATATATAGCGCCTTATTAATTAAGAGATAATAATAAAGAGACTAATCCTTTTGAAATAGGGATTTACTTATAAATTTAATAAGGCCTCTGGCTACTACATAGTGATTTTACCTGCTTAAGTGCAATAGACCTTCTAACTCCGCGCCTCCTAATGATATATAGCCTTTAGTCACGTGATTATAACTCTCCTAATTATAGCCGCACTTATATATACCCCACTAGATAGCCTCACGATCTTTAACTTTATATTAATAATAACGTGGTTTTTAATTATTCAAACTACGAAACTATTAACTTTTCCTCTCACGCACTACCCGCGCTGCTATTAAATATCGCCTCTATTACTACTTTATCTGCTAGTAGCTATGCTATCGTTAGCAACGCTCTCTCTATTTAGCGCAAGCTATACCTACCGACGTTTAAGCCCTAATAGGCCTAGGCTGCCTAGGCCGCCTCTACCTTAGTAATATAGAGGACCTGCTTAAAAAAGGGCTACTCTATAGGGTATATAATAACCTACTAAGCTTCTATTACTAAGTTTACTTACTTAGCTCTAATTTTATTATACCTTATAGAGTCCCTTATAGGGGTATTAAGGTAAGCCCTCTTAAGGGCTATACTAATAATATACTCTCTATATATAGTAAAGTAGTTAATAAAGGAGCGGGTTTTATTAATTATATTAAGGCTAAACCCTCTAGCGATCCCCTCTATATTATTTATACTAAAGGGTATACCTCGCCTAGGCTTAGTATATTTATATATAAGGTTTAGTACTAATATAGTTAAGGGATAAGGATAAGGAAGAGGGAGAGGTATAAAGCCCTACTTATAGTAATAGAGCTTTTTATACTTCTAGCTATAAGAACCTCTTAGGAAAAACCTCTTTAGTTAAGGAGTTACCTCTTATATAATAGCGTTTACCTTGCTAGGAGGTTAACCTTTTAGGTTAAGGAGTTATCTTATATAGTAGCTTTTATAGCACCTTATTAGAAGGTTTAGCGAGGGTATTACTATAAGAGCCTTAGTAGCCCGTTTAGCTCTAATATAATTAGCCCTAGTATAGCGCGCGTCCGACTTTATATAAGGGTTTGCTTGCGAGTAGTAAGAACATATAGGGTTCTTATATTATTTTCCTTAACTAATAGAGGGTATAGGTTAAAATACCTATATAGTATTTCCTAAATTATACTTGCGAACTAGGTGAATTAATTATAGTCTTTTTGCAAAGGGGCTGCGGCGTAATTCCGAACTCAATAAATTTAATAAGGATAATATCCTCGATTAGTATAAAGCAAGGATTTATATTCGAGGCGATTAGTAAGAGAAGTTACCCCTCGAATAGACTTATATAATAACCCTCGCTACCTGAACCTTTAGGGTAGTAATAGTAATTACTATTTAATTTAATCTCGAAGTTAAATAATTTAATATTATTAACACGTTCCTAAATACCTCCTAGGACCTAAATAAAGACTGAATTACTTATAAGTTATTAGACGGCTTCAAGTAGCCTAGAAAGTATATTAAACTATACTATATACTCTATAAGCTAAGGGATATACTACTATTTTAGTATAAGGAGTTCTCCTTAACCCTTTAGTATCTAGGCCTTATAATTATAAGTAAAGACCTATACCTCTTCTAGTTAACTAAGAAGAAGGTTCTTATTATCTTCTATATAGATAGCTTCCTTATCCTATTTTATAAGAACTATAAAGAAGTAATATAAAGGGTAATTATTAGCTTAAAGGAAGTATATAAGTTAAAGGAATAAGGCCTAGTTAAGTACTATCTTAGAATTAGAGTTATTTATAACTAAGATATACCTTTCTTATAACTAATATATCAAGCGGGTTATAAAGAAGTTTAATTTACTTAACTTAAGAGCGCTAATAACCCCCCTTTTAAACTTACTATTCCTAAAGAGTAAATAGTAATAATGCTATTAGATATAAAGAGTTTCTAAGAGAAGATTAGCTCTATACTCTATATTACTATTATAATCTAACCTAATATCGCTTTTATATATTCCCTGCTCTTAAGATTCCTAATAAACCCCGCTCCTTATTACTACGCTATTACTAATTAGGTTATATAGTACCTATATTATACTTATTACCCTGCGATATACTTTAGTAACTCAAGGGGTAGGTAGGTATTATCAATTATAAGTAATACTTCGTTTATAAATAATAAAGAGATATAGAGGTTATCTTAAGGGTATATAATCTCGCTCTTTAGAGGACTAATCTAGTAGAAAGCTATTTAATAAGCTATAGTTATAACGTTAATAATAGAAGTAGAACGTCTAAGCCTTAAATATATAGCTAAGGAGATAATTGCTCTTTAGAGGCTATTTAAGGATATTACTCTTAAACTTAGTAATATTTAGAAGATTTATTATAATAACTAATAGATAATTCGTCTTATAATAAGTAAAAAGAAATAGATCTTAACTAAGCTATAATATATTAATATTTAGAATATATAGCTATAATAAGAATATACTAGAGGATTATTTAGTATAGTATATATACTAACGAATAATATACTAGCTAATAGTCTTATAAAAGCTTCTAATATAAGAAGTTTAAATAGTTCTATTTACTCCTTAATCTAAAAGATATATAGAGAATAATTATAATAAATAAGGGATACTCTAAATAAGTATAAAAGGGCTAGTAGCGTCTAATTTTTAATTAATATATAGCTTATTAGCTAGGGAGCTTAAAGTTACTCTTATAGGAATAAAAAGAATATAATTTACCTTAAAGGGCTACCCTAAAATACTAATTTCCTACTACCTAACCTTAGAGGATTCGCTCGTACTAATCTATTAAGATATTATATAAGGGTAGTAATACCTCTAGTAAATATATACTAATAAGACTATTAACTACGTAATATATTATAGTACCTATATTACTAGTAGGTAGACGAGGTATAGGTATACTTATACTAACTACTAGGGTTCTAAATAGAACTAGGGTAGGAGATAGAGCGATAACGCTATATATACTAGAACTACTTATTACCTTAGAAGCCCTGCCTAAACCCTTATTATTACTACTCTTCTTTACTACTACGATCTCCTCCTTCTAGGTAGTAATAGCCTTATAGAGTATAGCTCTCTAATAAGCAAGGGTTTATAAGTTATATTAGAAAATAGTTATAGAAATAAAGCGCGTATAGAACCTTACCTTTCTAATTACTAGGTCCTTTAGAGTCTTAGCTTTAGTATATTAGTAAGTTATAATAGTAATAGGGGTGCTTATTTATTAATAAGGTACCTTACCTTTATAATAATAATTATACTTACTTACTATACTAAGCGAGCACCTTCTATTTAATAAGCCTAAGAGCTTACTTAAAACGTATTAAAAGTAGCGCTTATTAAATAGGAGTACTTACTCTACCTCTATACCTCTACTAGGGGGAGGAGAGCTAAGAGGGGGTACTAAACTACCCTTATTAATACTCTCTTCCTTATCTATCTCTTTAGGGATTATAATAATAACGAGGTTAATAATATTCTAATATATAGTTATAATAATAAAGGGATTATAACTTACTAGGAGCTATTCTCTTAGACTACTTAGGAGGGTAACCCTAGGGCTTCTTAAGCTATAAACCCTTACCCTTAGAGCTACCCTCTATAAGTTACTTCTACTTCCTTCTACTTACTATATAATATATTAGTATATTATATATTAATAATAGGAAGGAATAATATATATATAACCTTATTATTACTCTCTAGGAGAGGAGGGTACGCCCCTCTACCCCTAGCTTTATTCTTATTTTTAGTAGCGCGCGCCTTCTTAAGGGCTATAGCCTAATTAGTCTTCTTTCTAAGAGGTATCTATAAATATATTAATGTATTATAATAGCTTTAAGATCGTTATATAATATAGGTATATATATATATACGCGTAATAAGGTTATCGCTAGAACTAAAGTTAGGTATATATATAGTTATTATATTATATATAGGGAAGAGTTAAGAAGGTAGGAGAGTAGCTAGGTTATTTTATTTAGAGTTAATATAGTAATAGCTACCCTACTTAAGCTCATAAGAGATAATAGATTCTACTGCTATTAGTAAGAGTTAGTAAATAAAAGGTATTATAATAATAATAGTAATAGTTATAAAAGTAGAAAACTACGACTATTTATACTTCGCTTATACTTAATATAAATAACTTTACTTTATGATCTCTTTTATAAATAAGCTTATTAATAGGTTATTTATAGATATATTGCTTTATATTTAGGTATTTTAAGGGATATTATATAGTTAGGCGCTTTTCTAGCTACTACTATATCTAGGGGGGTATATTATAATACCTTTAGTATTACCCGTTCCTAGCGTAGTATATAACCAATATTAGCTCTAGAGCGACCTTTTTCTAGGGGTTATTCCTCTAACCGTGGTTATAAGTAACCACGTTATAGCTACTCTCCTTATAATAAAATAAGCTCTTTAGTAATTATAAATGTGGCCCTATAGGACGTTTCTTAACACCTTATATAGTAATCTCCTCTTAATATACTATTTTTTATATACCTCCTACTCTTATTAGAGGTATATATACTAATAAGGATAATAAGGGATAGGAGGTAAATATACTATAAGCTATACTAAGGAGTAGCTATTTATTTTTATAGCTTATATACTACTTAAAATCTATAGGTATTTTATAAAAAGGATAAGTAAGGAGATCTTTTCAAAATTAAAGGTAATTCTTAATAACTACCTTATATTATATTTTAAAGTTTTCTTTACTAAGTTTAGTCATAGCTAACTCTATCTAATTTTAATAAGGGTATAAATATACTAGTAAGTACCTATTCCTATTAGCTACTAGCTCCTATACTTATTAGAGGTACATATACTAATAGAGATAATAAGGAATAGGAGGTAAGTATATTATAAGCTATTGAGTTCGGAATTACGCCGCAGCCCCTTCGTAAAAAGACTATAATAAATTCACCTAGTTCGTAGGTATAATTCGGGAAATACTATATAGGTATTTTAACCTATACTCTTTATTAGTTAAGGAAAGTAATATAGGAACCCTATATATTCCTATTACTTATAAGTAAACCCTCTAAATATTACTATATAAAGTCAGACGCGCGCTATACTAGGGCTAATTATATTAGAGCTAAAGGGGCTACTAAGGCTCTTATAGTAATACCCTCGCTAAACCTTCTAGTAAGGTGCTACGAAAGCTATTATATAAGATAACTCCTTAACTTAAAAGGTCGACCTTCTAGCAAGGTAAAAGCTACTATATAAGATAACTCCTTAACCTAAAAGGTTAACCTAAAAGGTTAACCCTCTAGCAAGGTATTATAAAGGCTATTATATAAGATAACTCCTTAACTAAAGAGATCTTTCCTAAGAGGTTCTTATAGCTAGAAGTATAAGAAGCTCTATTATAAGCAGGGCTTTATACCTCTCTCTCTTCTTTATCCTTATCCCTTAACTATATTAATACTAGACCTTATATATAAAAATACTAAGCCTACGCGAGGTATACCTTTTAATACTAATAATATATAAGAGCTTAGTAGAGAGTTTAGTATTAATATAATTAATAAAACCCGCTCCTTCTTTAACTACTCTATTATATATAGAGAGTATATTATTAATATAGCCCTTAAGAGGGCTCTTCTTAATACCCCTAGAGGGGATACTTGCTATTATATTATAGCTAAGTAAGTAGATTTAGTAGTAAAGGCTAGTTAGGTTATTATATACCCTATAAAGTAGCCCTTCTTTAAGCAGGTCCTCTATATTATTAAGGTAGAGGTAGCGTAAGCCTCTTAGGGGAACGTTAGTAAGTATAGCTTATGCTAACTACTTTAATATAGAGAGATTATTACTAATAATAGCATAGCTAGTAGACGAAGTAGTAATAGAGGCGGTATTAGTAGTATAGGTAGTATATAAGAGGAAAGGTTAATAGTTTCGTAGTTTAAATAATTAAAAGCTACGTTATTATTAGTATAAAGTTAAAGATCGTGAGGCTATCTAGTGGGGTATATATAAGTATAGCTATAGTTAGGAGAGGATCACGTGACCAAAGGCTATATATTATTAGGAGGCGCGGAGTTAGAAGGTCTATTGCACTTAAGTAAGTAAAATCACTATATAGTGGCTAGAGGCTATATTATAAGCTATATTAATAAGTAGCTTTTTAATTTTATAGCTTATATACTACTTAGAATCCGGCCTCTGGCCACTGCATAGTGATTTTACCTGCTCAAGTGCAACAGATCTTCTAACTCCGCGCCTCCTAATAATATATAGCCTTTAGTTACGTGATCTTACTAACTACCTTTTCTAACTATAGCCGCACTTATACGTGCCTATTAATAGTCTCACGATCTTTAACTTCATATCGATAATAACGTGGTTTTTAATTATTTAAACTATAAAACTATTAACTTTTCCTCTCGCGCACTACCCGCGCTGCTAATACCACCTCTATTACCGCTTTATCCGCTAGAATAGCTATGCTATTGTTAGTAACGCTCTCTCTATTTAGCGTAAGCCGTACTTACTAACCCCTAAGGGGCCTAGGCTACCTCTGCCTTAATAGTGCAGAGGACCTGCTTAAAGAAGGGCTACTCTATAGGGTATATAATAACCCGCCTAGCTTCTACTACTAAGTCTACTTACTTAGCTATAATAT
>JAVHLU010002045.1:0-22102 GCA_036785755.1 Colletotrichum ledebouriae
AAATAAAAGGCTTATAATAAGGAAGAATATATATAATCCTAGTTTTCTCTTAAGATATAATACTATATATAAATATTTCTTTTTCCTATACAATAGGCTTTTAGAGATAATATCTTAATAAAGGTAAGCTATATATACTATATATACCTTAAGGGGGGATATAAGAAATTATATAAATATCTCATAAAACCCTATATAAAGACGACCTATAACATATATCATAAATAAGAATACTCAATAATATACTATATAATATAGCACAGTATATTATAGTATTAATAATACTAGCTATACTATAGATAGAAAGGTCTAGAAAGTCCTAGAAAGCCTTATCTTTAATATACTTTCTAGCTAGAACTAAAAGGGTTTAAGCTATAGCTTTAGTACATAACTAAGCCTAAATAGGCTAAATATATTCGCAGTATATTGCGTAAGCTGTTGCGTAAGTAATTACGTAATAGAAGCCTCTAGAAGGCTTAAGATAACTATAAATAACCCTCCTTTCCTCCTAGCTAGCTAGTTACTAGTTAATAAGCTAAAATAATACTTCTTTTAATACCCCTATTATATAAGCAATTATTACCTAAGCTACCTAAGTGATTACGTTATATAATTACGTAACCTGAGAATTCTATTAGTAGGTTTTTTTCTAAACTATATTCTATAACGCCTTATTCTAGGTATATTAGAACCT
Source organism: Colletotrichum ledebouriae (assembly GCA_036785755.1). Taxonomy (NCBI): domain Eukaryota; kingdom Fungi; phylum Ascomycota; class Sordariomycetes; order Glomerellales; family Glomerellaceae; genus Colletotrichum; species Colletotrichum ledebouriae. The sequence continues at coordinate 695 of JAVHLU010002045.1, forward strand.
TAAGTAGTAGCGTCCACTCTACTAACCTATAGTTAGCTACGCCTATATAACTTAGGTCGCGATAATTAAGTTATTGAATAATCTAATTAACTTAAATTCTATAGGAGCTATTTTCCTTAGTTCTATTAGGTTAATAATTAATATATAAGTTAATAATATTTTTATTCTATAAAGATAAGTATTTATAATAAAGAAGTTAGCTTTTTAAAAGTAATTCAAAAACTTTAGCTTTATTAGAGAGGTTCTTAAAATAGCTTTAAGGTCTTTTCTTTTATATTATTTATATTACTATACTCCTATAGTTCTATTAACTTAAGCTTATATAAAGTTTAATTCTACTAGAGGAGCTAATAGCTTAGCTTATAGAGTTTAAATAAGAAGAGAAAAGCTCTAGAGGCAATAGAGGTATTAATAAATATTAGCTTATTAAAAGTTAATATATTAATAATATATAAGTAAACTTAAATTTCTAAATTTATTTAAATAGCTTCAATTAGTGCTATATCTAAAATTTCAAATATTAATTATTAAATTATATATATAAAATAGAAAGTTATTAAATATTAATATATAACTTTTTAAAATCTCTATATAGAGATCCTAGTAGGATCCATACCTTAGACTAGCTAATATAGATATCGCTTAATTTAGTTGGATTTATTAAATTATATAGTATGGGGTGCAAAAGTGACTTAAAAATCAATATATAACTGTTTAAAAATCTCTATATATAGATCCGGGCGGAGTTCCTACTTAAGACTAGCTAAAGTAGATATTACCTAATTTAGGCTAGATTTCGCACTACCTTTGCGCATATATAGTACTCTATTACGCGCGCCTAGGGGGTTAATTTAATATGCCCCTTTAGTTTTAGTATAGTATAGTATAACTAGCTAACTTTACTAATTAATACTAAATCACTTAAATCTAGCATATTTAAGGTTATCTAATACTTTATTTAATTATCTTAAACGCTCCTATATACTTATATATATAGGCGCCTAGTATTGCTTATAATAATCCCTTATAGTACTTTCTTTTTATTCTCAAGTTTATTAGTTAGTAGGCTATCTAGGAGGTTCGCCTAGTCCCTTTAATAATAATACTTATAAGGGCGAAGTTAAGGGTATTTATAATATCCTAGGGATTATCCTTTTACTATTATCCTCTATTATTATCCTTATAATATTATAAGGTTATTTAGGTAGTAGTTTAAATAGCTTAAGGTATTACCTACTCTTCTCTTTATTCCCTATACCCTTATATCGTGGGCTTCTTCGCCTAAGGCTTTATAGTAATAAGGGGGATATTAGGAGAATTAAATTGCTAGAGAGGAGAGGCTTCTAAGGTATTAGATATCTTCCTTTTTATAGTTAATAGCTAGGTTATAGTAGTATTTAGTATATTAATTTAATAGTAATTAGTAGCGATAAGGCGCCCCTTTAGCTATAGGTAATAAATTTACCCTATTACTATTCCTCTATCTTCTAGGTTTTTATAATTAGGTATAACTTATTAATAAGGCCTAATTATATAATAAACCTCTCGTGAGATTATTATAAGAGGGCTTTAGTAAGGCTATCTATTATTAGCTCTACTAAAGGGGTATAAATAACCTTAATATATCGCTTATTAACCTCTTAGCGTAGCTAGTAGTTATAGATATTAATATAGCGGAGTCTTATTTATAGCTAAACTATTTCCTTTATAACGAGGCTTATAATCTATAGGTTATTATACTAAATCGCGACCTTTAGTATAGTATTAATAGTTATATTTATAAATATAGGAGGTTTATTATTTAAGAGAGAGACTTATAGGGCTATAATTAGCTAGTTTATAAATAGTCTCTCTTTTATTACTTATAAGAGGGCTAGAAGCTCTATTTCTATTATTAATATTATAACTATACTCTACTTATTTACTCTCTATAAGATTATCTATCTAAATAGCTTTATAGTAAATAACTATAAGCTCTTTCTATTTATAGTATTATTAGCGAAACTCGCGTTTAATACTACTTCGAGGCCTTTAGTTAATCCCTTTGGGACTCTATATTCTAAGTATAGTCCCTTTATATGTATAAGTTATTATATAATACGGTCTATTACTATATAGTAATAAGGGCTAGGGTTTTAGTTAAATTTAGTAAGTCTACTAATTATAAATAAGATATTGGGTTTGGTTATTACTATAGTATATAGGAGGGACCCTACTTTCTATTAATACCTTATAATATTACCCTTTATTACCTCTCTATTATAGGGTAGGAGTTTATCTTATACTATTAGGGTTTTATAGTCTCTTATAGGCTTATTATTGAGAAGTTTTATTAGTTTCTTAAAAAAGAATAATTATAATAGCTATAGCTTATAGTTAGGTTATTTTAATATAACTTTAATCCCTAGAAACTACTAAATATCCTTACTTCTTTTAGGGTGATATTATAATTGAAGTTTATAGATTAGTACTCTAGCCCTTAATTCTTTAGATAGGGGATATATAAATATATAGTTATTAATATAGAAAAGGAATAGGATCTTATTATTATACTAGTAGTAGTTTTTACTAGCTACTCGCTTAAACCTATATACTATAAGACCTATTTCTAGGTATTATTACTATAGTAATAGTAATTAGCGAAGTCTATAGAGGGCATTAAGTAGCTTTAGAATATAGCTATTCCTATAATACCTAGGCGCTATCTCTATATAGACTTCCTTATTAAGATTAGTATATATAAAGGTATTAACTACGTTATACTATAAGAGGTTTATATTAAATCAATTTATAACTATAATTAGGGTCCTAAAGGATATCCCCGCTAGGGTTATAGCGTATATATCCCTTAGATTATAAGGCTATTAATCTCCTCCTATAATAAGTCTCGCTTTAATTTTAACTAGCTTTCTATACTTATCTAGTTTATAGGTATATACCTAGTAATAACTAAGGACTTTATACCCTTATACTATTATACTAAGTACCTTAATCTATAATTTAGACTACTTATAGCTATTGAGATATAGTATTTTAGCTTCTCTAAACTTATCCCTTAGTAAGTATCTAGCTAATTAGCTATAAGATTAGAGTAATAATAATAAATCCCTCTAGTAGGTTCCTAATAGAAACCTCTTTAACCTATCTATAGTAGAATTAGTTATTATTATTAGACTAAGTAGGTAGCCCCTAGCTTTATAGCTTAATACCTAGCTATACTCCTTGCTAGTACTAGGTTAGCTAAACTATAAGTAAGTATAGAGGTTATCTCGCTACTAAGTTTTACTTAGCTTTATATTAGCTAGGATTTTACTTAGTTTTATATTAGCTAGGAATACTACTTTATAGGAGGTTTTTAAAATTATTCTAAACTTCTTAGATTTAGTAATACTACTAGCTCTATACTCCTTTATTTTGGCCTCTAGCCACTGCATAGTGATTTTACCTGCTTAAGTGTAATAGACCTTCTAACTCCGCGCCTCCTAATAATATATAGCCTTCGGTCACGTGATTCTTTCCTAACCATAGCTATACTTATACGTGCTTATTAATAGCCTCACGATTTTTAACTTTATATTAATAATAACGTGGTTTTTAATTATTTAAACTACGAAACTATTAACTTTTCCTCTTATATACTACCCGCGCTGCTATTAAATACCGCCTCTATTACCACTTTATCCGCTAGAAGGTATTACTATCTTTACTATACTATTATTAGTAATACTCTCTCTATATTAAAGTAGTTAGTATAAGCTATACTTACTAATATTCCCCTAAGGGGCTTAGGCTACCTCTGCCTTAATAGTATAGAGGACCTGCTTAAAGAAGGGTTACTCTATAGGGTATATAATAACTTACCTAGCTTCTACTACTAAGTCTACTTACTTAGCTATAATATAATAATAAGTATCCCCTCTAGGGGTATTAATAAGAGCCCTCTTAAGGGTTATATTAATAATATACTCTCTATATATAATAAAGTAGTTAAAGAAAGAATAGGTTTTATTAATTATATTAATATTAAACTCTCTAGTTAGCTCTTATATATTATTAGTATTAAAGGGTATACTTCATATAAGCTTAGCGTTTTTATATATAAGGTTTAGTATTAATATAGTTAAGGAATAAGGATAAGAAAGAGGGAGAGGTATAAAGCCTTACTTATAATAATAGAGCTTTTTATACTTCTAGCTATAAGAACCTCTTAGGAAAGACCTCTTTAGTTAAGAAGTTACCTCTTATATAGTAATATTTATAATACCTTATTAGAAGGTCGACCTTTTAGGTTAAGGAGTTATCTTATATAGTAGCTTTTACCTTTAGTACCTTACTAGAAGGTCTACCTTTAGGTTAAGGAGTTATCTTATATAGTAGCTTTTACCTTATTAGAAGGTTTAGTGAGGGCATTGCTATAAGAGCCTTAGTAGCCTATTTAGCTCTAATATAATTAGCCCTAGTATAGCGTATATCTAACTTTATACGAGGGTTTGCTTATAAGTAGTAGGAATATATAGGGTTTTTATATTATTTTCCGTAACTAGTAGAGGGTATAGGTTAAAATACCTATATAATATTTCCTGAATTATGCTTATAAACTAGGTGAATTTGTTATAGTCTTGTGTGAAGGGGCTGCGGCGTAATTCCGAACTTAATACTGCTTTATCTTAAGATCCTCTATTACTAGGAAGAATAATAAGGGGGGAGATTAAAGTAGAGTAATAAGCTAGAACTCAGCTTAGGAGTATTTAAACTTATCTCAACATAGCTAGGGTTTAACAAGTATATTAATCTTATCTATTTCTATTTATTTATTCAATAATAATTATTTAGCTTCCTTATTATCCTTAGTATTATCTAGGCGTATCGCCTATTAGGGCTTTATTAACTTGATAATATTATGATAGTAGTTCCTAATATCGTCTTAGTTTATTTCTCATAAGTTATCCTTTTATTTATTAATATTACTATAAAATGTTTAGGTTTTATTAAATTAAATATCTTATATAGTAAAAACTTCTCGCTTAGCTAGGTATTATATTTAATATAAGTTAGAGGAGGTATAGCTTATAAGGTATTCAATCTAAGCCCTTAAGTTAAAGCACTAGAGTTAGTTTTTATATAGCTAGGCTTAACTAATTATTATAAAAACTTTATAGCTATACTAGCAAAGGTAGGCGATATCTAGTATAGTAGCGTTACCCTTTATAGGTTTATCTAGGAGCTTATATAGCATCTTCTAGCCCCTTAACTATAATAGTGTATAATTATAGGTATATATTACTATTATATAGATTTCTAGCTATAAGTATAGTAGTAGTTTGAATCATATATAAAGATATCTAGCCTTTGCTTTTATAATTATAATAATTCTCCCTCCTCTACTATTTTAAGCCTAGGTATTTAGTACTCATAGCTTAATTTAAATATTATATATATAAATAAGCTCCTTAAGGTCTAGGTACTTTAGGATCTTATTATTATACTTAAATACCTTAATTATTATACTAAGTTCCCTCTTAAGAGAATAAACTAGATAAATACCCTCGTTAAGGTTTCTATCAATTAATCCTCGAGGTAATAGTTTTATGTATAACCTAATAGTCTATTTATAAATAGTAATAGGGTTATAAATTCTCTATACCCTTATTTAAATAAGTAAAAATCTAGGGCTATTTATCTCCCTAGTATTAATATAGTAATGCCCTCTCTTAGTATTTAATAGACTTAGCGTATTATCTTTCCTAGCTTATAAGCGTTATAATCTATTATTATAATAGGTATCGTACCCTTTACCCTCGCTCTATAGATTACTACTTCTAATTAGTATATAGTAGCCTCTCTAGCGTAGCTAAGTTATAAGTACTACTCGCTATAGCTCTCTTCTTAAGGCTTCCTTCGTATTAATATAGTATATATATTATATTATATTATAGAGGAGTTAGTATAATATTATTATAAAACGCTACTTAGGTCTTCCTTAGTATATGTTTAAGGATATATTAGTTATAGATATCTAAGATCTTTATTATATTAGTCCTATTGTATTATTAGAGGTATTACTAATCTAATCTATTATTCTAATATAACCCCCTTCTTCTTTAAGTATCTATAGGATATAAGACTACGTATTATTATATTATAGTATATAGCGTTATTAAGGTAGAGGGTAGATTAATACCCTCCTAGTCTAACTATATTTATAACTATAGATCTATATCCCTTAATAGGTATTAGCTTAGATCTTATAAGAATAGAATCTTTATTATAAGTATTATAGAGGGCTTTAAACTAAGTAAAGTTATTTAGAATATAAATTATTAATCTTAAGTCTGGTAATACTAATTTAAATAGCTCATAGTTATAAGCTATTAAAATACTATTTCCTTAGGTCCAGTCCTTTCTTAATATCTTATTAAGAGTTATTAATTCTTTATAGAGATCTTTAAATAATTAATTTTATTTATTAATTCCCCTTTATATTACTTTTTAACTATCCTAGTAATAGCCTTATTTAGGGTTTAATAATCTAGTGCTTTTTTAATAAAGATATATTAGTATTTTAATAATAAGTAATAAGATATAAAGTATATTTTATACTTACTAGTTCCCTTCTTCTACTTATCTTATTAGTTATTAGATGTTTTATTAATCTATCTCTTTCTTAATTTATTTTATTATTAAAGAGGCTTTAATATATAAACAGGAATATTAGTTATAATTAGCCTGAATACCCCTCTTTTTATAATATATAACTTAGAGCTTACTAGATTAATTATATGAGAGATCTCTCTATATATATTCTTAATAAAATTAAATAACTTTAAAGTTCTATTATTAATATCTTTCTTATAAGTTAACTTATGTATTATTACTTATAATATAAGGGGTATTTAATAGGTAGTATAGATTAAGTTATTTAATTATTTTAACCTATTACTACCCTCTGTTATTTTATTAGTTCTTAGCTCTAATATAGCTATTCTATATTTTATAATTTATTTAGAGGTTACTTTTTATATTATAATCTTCTCTTTATAAGGGATTTATAAGATTTTAATATATAGCTCTCTAGTAGCTTTAAGTTAATAGATCTTATTAATCCTTATCCTTATTCTTAACTAAATAATACCCTTGGTAATTAAGTTCTTTAAGATAAAATAGGTTTAATAATACTTAGAATAAATTATCTCTTAGATATAATTCTTAAATTAGGTTATAACCTTATATAACTTCTTAATCTCCTTTCTCTTCTTTTATATATTATTATATATATAATATATATATATTAGTCTTACTTTATTATATTATTAAATAATTTAACTAGCTTAAACCTAATAGGGGAGATTTATTCTAAGTCCCTATAAGTAATTATTTATATAAGAGTTAATAATACTCTTAATTTATTAGAGTAGGTATTTATTACTAGGAAGTTAGCTTTCTAGAGGTAGTCCTAGAATTTTAGCTTTACTAAAGGGGTCTTTAGGATAGCCTTAAGGTTCTCTTTCTTAGTATTATCTAGGTTAATATACTCTTATAATCTTATTAATCTAAGCTTATATTAGGTTTAGCTTTATTAAAGGAGCTAATTACTTATATTATATAATCCTCATAAGAAGCTAGAGGCTCTAGAGGTATCCTTAAGAGTAGGCTTATTATAAGTTTATATATTAGTAATATATAAGTAAATTTAATACTATAGATTTATCTAGATAGCTTTAATTAGTATTATATATAAAAATTAGATTATTAAGTATTAAATTATATAATATAGGGGATAAAGTAACTTAAAATTTAATATATAACTATTTTAAAATCTCTATATATAGATCTAGGCGGAGTTTCTACTTAAAACTAGCTTAAGTAGATATTACCTAATTTAAGCTAGATTTCGCGCTGCTTTTGCGCGCATATAGTGCTCCACTGCGCGCGCCCAGGGGGTCGATTTGATAGGATTTACTACTACTTTCGCGCGTACATTACGCCCTACTGCGCACGCCTAGGGATCGATTTAATATAATACTCTACTTATACGGCTCTTAGCTAATATAAAAGCACTGCTTTTTTTGGCCAAAGCAGGCAAATTCAGAACCCTGTGCCAGCGGCCATGTCGGACTACTTTGGATGGACCGGATGTCTTTCGTGCTCAGTTACGGACGTATTCGCTGCTCTGTTAACTTCGATTTCCCTGTCACGTCAATTCTAGCGGCCTAGGGCTCCTCCGATGCCGTAACCCAACCGCCTTGCCGCAACCCAACCGCCTTGCCGCGGCGTACCGAGCCTCATATTTAGCATTTTAGTCTCAGAACGTGAGGAAAAAGACCTACCCTGGAGATGGTTCAGCAGAGAGACCTCAAATATATGCGGTTGTCTTGATCGATACTCCAGTACAAACATAAGGTTAGGGCGCCGTGACAGTCCGTAATCGCCAGCCGAATCACAATGGTATCTTCTTTTCTTCTTTGCCACTCCCGCCCCTCGGCTAAGAACAGGGTCTTCACCTACTCAATCCGTGGTATGTCTTTACTGCTCCTCCGTCTCATCCATTGACCCCTTGGATAGTGGACCTATGAAAACTTGCCGCCTTACGACGAGCATAAATCTAACGTGGAAAAGACACTCCTCTCCCCGATAATACAGCCCAACCAGCGCTTAGTGAGAGGGATTCCTAGCCCTCAAAAAGGTTAGCTACCCCCTCTAGGCCGTCAGGCGTGCCTCTTCTGCCCCCTGGAACCGCCCCGCTCCGTGTCGTCGATTCGTTCGCAGGCGTCATGAACTCCTGTGCCATCTTGCTGCGACCTGATTTCTTGGCGCGTCCGAGGCCGCTGTTTTTGGGCAGTTTGAACTGCTCGGCAACACTGACTCCTTTAAGATCTTTGAGGAGATCGAGGACTAACGCTCGCTGTTGGCGAGTGTGTGAGCCCGGTTTAGATGCGTAGTTATTCAATTTGTCAAGGTCGACTACGTTGATGTTGGGCAGGGACAAGAGTATTTCTCTAGGCGTGCTCGTCAGTGGGCCGTAGTAGACCAGAATGGAGGCAATCAAAGAGGCCAGATCCTTCTGAAGGTCTACAAAGTATGGCTCGTGGAAGGAGCTGATACAAGCGCGAAGCACGTCCGAGGCTATGTACTCCCTAATTGCAGAAGCTGCATCCGAAGCGATCGGCATTGTGTCAAGGTAGGGATCCCTATTAGAACCGACGTGGTCATGTCCATCGTGCGAGGGTACCGACTTCGGGGATACGGCTTCGGTTAAGTGAAAGTCTGGGACGATGGATCGCAATACTCGCAGGATTATGCTGCAGCAGCGCGTGTCTTTCATCCGGATGGCGTGGGTGCAGAAGAGGAGCAAAGGCTCTACGATGGCAGATTGCATCAGGCAAAACTTCCTGAGTGAAGGGTATCTACGAGGCTGCTCGTGACCGTTCTGCGATGTTAATGGAGGATCTGGTTTCCATGTTAGTTCAACCGTTCTAAAATGCCGAAGTTTGAGAGATAAAAGACGTAAACTGTCCAGTTAACCCTATTCCCGACTTCGAAATGTCGAGTATTGGAAAAATGAGAAGCGGGGAGAAAGAATTAGGTGTAGAAGGCAGAACTGCACCGGGGTCTTGAGTAAACAGAAAGAGAATGAACTCACTCCTCTTCGTGGGATCAAGGAAGTCAGCCACCATTATCACAGCGGTGTAAGTGACTTGGCGCAAGATACTTTCTGACTTCATTTCCTCGGTGAGGGCATCGCCAGCAGCCTCAATAGCTTGTTGGCGCTCCAACTTTTCCCACTCAGAGTTGATTTTAGCGTCCATCTGCTGGAAACAAGCAGCTAGGAGCGGGGGGAGGAAATGCTCGCGCTGTTCAAGTGGGCAGTCATCCACGAGATACCGCACGAGATTGAGCAAGTTGATCTGCTGATGTGCTGAGAGATAGAATGAACTTTGGAAAAGAGCCTGCGCAAGAGGGCGGGGAAGCTCGCTGAAGCCGTAGAACTGCATCTCTAAGCGGCTCATACAGTAGATGATAGCGTAACACGTTTCGCGGACGAATCTGATGGTGCCGCGAATGGTTGAAGCCAGGCCTTCGAGGGTGTTCTTCTTATCCATTACCCGGGCATAGAATTCATCTTTGCTGCCCTCGGAAATACCTGCCTGCCAGAAGCGGTCGCTCAATACGCTCCCGACAACTGATCGCATTTCAGGTGGCAGTTCTGTCCAGTTGTCTGGATTATGAGACGCATGAGCGTGACTACAGCATTTGTCAATGTCAAGGTCTACTTGGTCAACATTCAGATGCTCACCTAAGGAACTGCAACAGGTCAGGGAGGATGACAGGGAAACTGTCGTTCCATAAGCGATATGATGTCTGGAATGGTCGTGATGACTTCTCGAGCTTCTCCACAGAAAAAGACAAAAATGACTTGGTTGGGCGCAGCGGCAACATCTGCAGCATGGTCAGCAGCTGCAAGTCTAGACTTGCCTCCTTGGTCTCACCTTCTGCCGCTGTTCTAGCTCATTCTGTAAAGCCAAACCTTCAGCGTCGAGTTCACGAGAGCCCCAGTTCTTGATCTCATGCACTCGGTGGCTCATTAGATACCGCTTGGCCTTGTCCAATGCCATCATATCACAAAAGCCAGAGTATGATGACAACGCGCCATTTAATTCCTGATTCTGCCAGAGGGACGTAACAGGCTTGACGAACCCCTGGAGACGCTCGAGTTGCTTGGCAGGGTCGATATTGGTGGCTCGATGGATGATGATGAATAGGAAACTTTGGTAGGCAATTTGGCGCTTCTCATCCAATGTTCCGGATGAAATCATGTCATTGACCTTAGCCTCGATCTGGTCATAGACCTCGAGCAAATGGTCGGGTACCTTCGACGCTAGTCTTTGCAACTCGACCATGCTTTCGGACTGGAAGTCCTTGATAGCCTCATTAAAGGCTCGGTGCTCGGGCTGAGGAGCTGGCCAGGTCATCAAAATGTGTTCGAGTACTTTCAGCATGAAAGAAGGGTTCTTGTCAAGAGCTGAGGTAGAGAAGGCAACCAGTAACTGCAGCACCCGTTTCCGGATCAAGGGATCTTCGAACTGCATCTCGAGCAGTTTACTACACCACGTTTCAAGATCCCTCTCTAGAGCGGCGCGTTGTTGTTCCTGTCAGGGCGTCAGCATAAATACAAGGCAAGTCGTCTTTAATCACCTACGTAGTCCGGTAAGCTCTGCTGCGTCGCGCTGCCTCTCCACTTCATGTAGCCTTTGAGCGCAGCCTCAATGACAGTAAATTGTGCGTCAACACGCAGTACGGGCATGGAGTGCTTGACATATTTTGTAACTGCGCAGTTTAGCGTCCCTTGCTGCACGACCGGTGATCAAGCGGGTGGACTTACCATCCATTGATGGGTGGCCATCATACAGATGCTGCAAGACCTGTTCGGTCTGGCCCAGAACATGGTAGATAGCATCAGACAGCTTCAACTGCACGATGGTTTCAATGACCTGCGTACTGAATCTCCGATAGTTACCGAGAAAAGCATGTCGCTCAGGGACAGTGTCGGTATCTTCTATCAAGAATGTGAATGTTGGATCCTGAGTATCCTCGGACAAGTTTTCATAGCGAATCAAACGAGAACCACACACTTCAAGCAGCGGCCCGACTAGATGGGTGTTGGCTGGGCTTTGCCCAATCAATCTGTTATTGAGTAAGCGTGTCCAAGTCGCCAAGACAGGGATTGCGACGATGAGACTCTGGCTCTGCACGGTGAGAAGCAGCAAGTTGAGGAATCCATTGACATCTGAGCCTGTTGGCACAGCAGAGAATTTGCGGTCAAGGTAGTTGCCAATAAGAGACAACATCTGAATGCTGTTAGGGGGCCTTCTGAGTACGGCTCGAAACCGCTTTCTTACCTCGGAGAATTTCTTGCCAAACTGGTACTTGTCCTCGTCAATGTTATGGGCGTCGACAGCGGACCATTCAAAAAGTCTTTTCAGCAGGTCGACCGAGCTTGCATCGTACATGGGCGCAACGAGGTCCTTAAACTCCTGCTCGGTGAAATTTGAGCGAGAGTAGAGGGCATGTAGGGCCTCCAGTGATGCCTGAATCGAGTCAAACTCCGAGCTTGTCACCCAAACAATGTGCAACAACGAGCAATTCACGTACCTTCTGGACAGACACTTCAGGGGTCGCAAGTGCTCTGCACATGACGGAAACGCAGTTGGCAACGGCAACAGCCTTAGGAATGGCCCATAGCATCAGGGAGTGTAACACAGATAAGGACTTAACGGCGCAGGATCGAATCTGGTCGTTATTCTGAACGTCTCCTTGCAGACACTGGCTGAGAAATTCGGCGACACGGGTCAGCCAGCCTTCCTCCCCGTAACGCACTTCGGGGCCGGCTGTTCTGTTCGGGAAGGCTTCCTTCAGAACCGCAGCAGGAGTGAAAACCTCAACGCAGCTTCTGCTGAGCACACCCTCACGCATAGCCACTACCGCGTCATCGCCGTTGAATACTTCGTCGGACAGGGTTTCGAGGACGAAAAGCACAAGCTCCTTGTGTACGGCGGAGTCAGGAGCCTGCCATAATCGAAATAATAGCTCATCCATGCCCATCCACTCGGCACCCCAGCTTCTCTTTGCGACCTCAACCCAAAGCTGGGCGGTCTTGTTTCTGATGTATAGCGGGTCGTCTTTGGACAAGTTGCGGCAAAGCTCAATCACCCAACCGCGCAAGGCTGTGGATTGCTCTTGATTGTATTCAGCCCATTTTCGTTTGATCGCGTGCTCGAGGAGGGACAGAGCATAGTGGCGCACAACAGGCGATTGGCTCTTTTCGGAGGCCAGGTTGTAGCCGTGGAAAGGAGCTTCGTCGATGCTTTTGATGTTTTCCAGGAACTCCTGGGCCTCTCGACGAGATGTGTTAGCCGAGTACGGGCTGTGAACTGCCTCGAGGGCCTGGTGAATCTGGGAAATTATATCGGGATTTGCGCCGTTGATAGAGACGGCGTTGGCCGCGCCATTGGCGGGCTGTCCGTCCATGACAACTAGAGCCGACGACAGTACGACGAAGCCAGCTGTGGAAAGTTGCTAGTCCAGAAATACTCAATATTGTGTCATGTGTCGAATACTGTTTAGGGCGGAATCGGAAGCTGGAGGGGGGTCTCAACGGCGGAAGGGCGCGATGGGGATGCGGACTTCGGTGGGAGAGCTGCCCGAGAGTCTGTGAGTCAGCAAAGGCTAAAGGTGATGTAAAGAGGGCCGAGAAGCATAGGTAGACAAGGCGCAGGTAGGGAAGCAAGGTATCTTACCTTACCTCAAGGTAGCTAAAGGTACCTCGGAAGCACTTGAAGAGGCTTGTTCCCACGAGCAGACGTGCTCTGTTGGTTGGCAATTGCTTGATGGGCTCTGTCGTTTGCTAACTATGCAGGAGTGAGGAGGTGTGAATTGCGGCGAAGGTGATCAGAAATAATTTAGGGAAACGGGGACAAGAATTAAGAGCGACTGGGGAAGCTAGCGCAGGCAGCCGTGCAAATTCACAGATGCAGGGGCGATATAAGCATGAGCAGCGACAGCGGGAGGAGAGATAGGAGAGAAAGTAACAGCAAGCACGATCTGCATCATCAAAAGGCGGACGGGCAGCAGGGCAAATAATGGACGGAATGATAATTAGTCGCGATGTCGGGCCGGGGCACTAATGCGAACCGTGTACCTGGGCGGGCCTAAGGTGCCTGACGGAGTTGATAAGGCAGGCTGGTAGGCAGCCTCGGTTGCCCCGAGGAAACAGCGCTGGGTTGGCAGTACTCACCCAAGAAGTTCCTCGTCACTGGAGAACTGAGGTAAAGTACCTTACCTCCAGAGGTATCCAGGTAGATACCTTCACTCACGGTACCTACCTACCTATAGTAAGGTGCTTCGCTACCTAACTCGGTTAAGGTACCTTAAGGTACCTAAGGTAGGTGAGAACGTTGTGGGCCCGTTCTAGAGACTACAAGGACCTCAGCTCTGATACGCTTTCCACACCGAGATCAACGAACCGCCCTATATCCTGGGACCTAGGTGTTCACCAAATCAACTTCGGCATCCAGAACGAAGACGACCGATACCTTTTTCACATCTACAGCCATTGGGACTCCCGTCACAAGCTTAGAACTATTACAGATATTCAACACAATAAATGCCTGCCATTGTTTGGAAGAGGGTTTTCGAGACCCCTACGATGATCCATTGCAACATCTCACGATAGTGACGTCTCCCACAAACACATCAATCTATCGTAGAAGCTAGTCGACACACAAACCAGACGGCGTTCTTCCGCGATCGGAACAAAATCACTGGCATAATTCATGCTCTCATGCCCTTCGAACCGGGCCACAACGTTGACTTCCCAGTCACCCCCATCCAATGGCCCAGTTAGTTGAACGACCCTCGCGCCCGCATGCATACAGGATGCGAGAACCCTCAAGCGGCACTGACCGTCCTCCTCTCTGAAATCGATTGACTTGAGCCTCCAAACACCACCACCGAGGTTCTTCTCCGCTAAGAGATCGAACTTGCGCACGCCGTACGTCTCGTGAGGAGGCTGGACGGCGAGAACCCGTACAGTGTCATCGTAGCTTCCTGTCACTACGATCCTTGAGCCATCTGCCAACCTGACCGGGACAGGCAGAATGGCCGTCACTCCCGCAGCGTGGCTACTGATCTTCAGAGCAGGATGCTGCACGGACACAATCAGGTTGGTCTCATCGTCTGCAATTCTTTCATTTGCACATGATGCGTAGCGCAGAGCTGAATCGTCTCCGCCTGAGTAGATGACGAACGGATTGCCGTCTGCTGGACCTTCATCTCTTTCCAAAGGAGCAAACGCCACCGTCCAGGCCTCCAGCGAATGCGTAATCACAGGTGCCGCTTCATTTTTGACTATTTGCCACGAGTCGTTCAGTCGGACGACGCGCACCTCGCCAGCGGACGTCGTGACGGCAAGTGAAGCGGGGTCACTAGGGCTCCAAACGCCGGAAAGGAACAGGATACCATCGGGGACGTCGGGGATTCTGCTCGTCGCCAGATGCTTCAGGGGCTCCTCTACATCAGCGACCGGGTCTAGCTTGAAGATGGACAATGTTCCCGTGCTGGAAACGACAGCCAGAATATCTTGCCTGCTCGACAAGGGGCAGAAGTGGAGGTCCAGAATCGCCGAAGGATGGGAGATGGTTTGCACATGACGTCTGGAATATGTTAGATAAGGGTGATTGATGTGTGTCTCGGTGACTTACATTGCTCCGCTGTCTACCCGATAGACGATCAGACTGCCGTAGCGATTCTGAGGCTTTTGGACAGTGGAGATGGAGGAGCCTTCCGATTCTGTTTCCGCGGTTTCATCTTTGACTAGGTTGTAAGTCCCCACGATCAAATATGCGGGATACGATAGACAGAACTCTATGCAGCTCGGAGGGAGGTCCAAAGTGAGAGACTGCCGAGGTGTAATGGCGTTGTCCGCTTCACCCATTCTAAGTGTTTTTCTTTTCTTTTTCTGTGTAATTTCTTTTTCACTTCCCGTGGTTGGCCCCTCTTATGGTGCCATGCATAAGAAGAGAAAAGTTCACCTCTGAATTTTGCGATTAGGCAGAACTCGCTTCGAAGTTGCGCGAATATATGGCGTGAAAATTCGTCGTAACGCAGACAAGAGGGAATTCAACAGCTAATATGTGGCGAAGGTGGTTGTTACTTTAGGGTGTCTGAACAGAGACTTTTCGGGAGGAGATAGGCTGCGCGCCGGGGCGGGGTCTGCGTTCTGGGGTACTCGGAAGGATGCCGCATTCCGCCCACAACCGCTTGCTGGATCTACCAATCCTTCCAGAAATGGCGGGTCCAGCCAGCCTCCCTGCCTGGGGAATCTTGACTACCTCAAGGACCGACCTCATTCTCCTTTAACATTACGCCTCATTCCGCTCGTTCAACGGGATCCTGAGAGTTTCCAGTTGCACCAGGTCAGAGGCGCGCTATACGTCTACATGCAACCATCAACAACGCAGCTGCCCTCCTCAGCGCCACGAATCGTTCTTTCCCGCCCTGGCTTTGACAATCTCCTTACTGAAAACCGGCTGCTATCTGGCCCCTGTTGTCTTTCTAATTTTCCTGCCATTCTCCTTCTTGTCGACGGAATCCAGTCGTCTTGTACCGTGCCGTTGCGCGTGTGAATCTGGAACAAAATGGACTCGGATGAATCGGATTTCTATGGTTCGTCTTGATCGTTCACCTGCAAGTGTTAAGCTGACAAACATAAAGGCGACAAAGAGATGGTGTCAGGACTTGAGGCCCGGGTCAACTTATTCAACGTGGCCCAGTGGTGGGCGGAAACCACTGCTGTCCAGCTTCGTCGAAGAGTGAAGACGGAGCCAGTTGATAGCAAAAGACTGCACAACCCGTATGCCGGCGTCCCCTATGCGTGGCAGTTGACAGAGACGGTTGGTGATTTCCTCGGCCGCCTGCCTCCAGAGACGACCGAGGGAAGCGAGCATATCCCGTGGATTTTCATCTGCAACCCCTACATTGCTCGAAAAGATAGGCTCTCGGCCCAAAGCCAGCTCAGCAAAGGCAACGAGGATGAGGCTCCCGAGGAAGAAGGCTCTCAGCTCAACACCTTTGTTGAAGGGGGCACAGAGAGGTTGAGTATTTTGCGCAATTTCACCAACGGCATCCAGAAGACCACAAAATCCAAAACGGCAAAGACGGCCGAGATCGGCCTTGAAAAGAAACAAGCGGTCCAGGATATTCTGACTCTTGCGCACGCGTGCAAAGTGAGAGCGGGCAAGGTAAACAACCGATCTAATCCTAGCTGGCAACGCACCTGGGCTGACACTTTTGCCCAGTGGATGATATTTTGTCCGCCTAAAGAAGTGCATAACGTCTGGCGGATAGTTGCTTGGGCTACTGCCAACAACGAGCTTGGGATTGCGGCTAAGGTAGCACCGCGCCAAGATGTAGCCGGCAAAAAAGACCGTATCATTGCCGTCTATACTGCCGATTTTAGTGACACAGCAGACGTCGGAAGGGTCCTTCGTCGGCTCCGAGATTTGAAAGTGGTCGAGTCCATGGGACGTCCTATATACTATAAGCCAGGTTGGTTGCTGTTGCCAGCTGAGGTCAAATTTCGATACTAATGTGCCTAGATGCCTTCACATTCATTGGTATTGCATATGGCAATCATTGGGACATCAAAGCCTCAATTTACAGCTCGCTAGACATCCTTTCTAAACCTTCACACCCCCGGACCCTAAAGCGAGATAATGAGCGCGATGAGTGGACCTTTTAAGATATAAAATTTGGGCGTGTCTCTCACGGGGGAAGAAAACCAGGTTGACGGTCTACATTCGTATATTGTGGAATCGTTCCCTAACACAAAGGGCATCCTCATTGTCAGGAACGGTATGCGAGACTGGCTGCTCAATCGCTTGTTAGGTCATTATGTGTATTGTGCCCGTTTCCAGAAAAGGGCTCAATCGGCTCATGTATCGGCGACCTTACGAAGCCATGTCCGCCACTACCAAGTTATCGATAACCCTGACCGTAAGTTGACCTTGGCTATGCCAAACATGGTTACCAATATGCCTCGAATATGTGCGTGCCGCCTTTTCCAAAACATCGCTTTGCCACCTGCTATGCTCATTTCAAGACTCCGTGGTCCGTGTCGCTCCATGCTGCAGCCGTGAAGCAAACGAGAGAAAGAAGAGATGCTCATTCCGGGCTCTGTCGTGTGGGCGAGCCGCTGTCGGGATCTCAGTCAGTAGCTGACGCCGCAAAATGATCCGAAAAGTCTTTTTAATCATCAAAGTCATCGATCACAGCCTCCGGGTTGATGGGCTTCAAAAGCAATACCAAACGGTATGCGCTGTTACCGTTTAGGTAGTATCTGTGCAACTTCTTAGATCGCAAGAAACCCAAGCGCTCGTACAAGCGCATAGCCGGAGTGTTAGTCTCTTCCGTCTCCAGAACAACCTCATCGGCGTTCCGCTGGGCCATGGCATCTATGGCGCGCTTCACGAGAGCGGTGGCGATGCCTTTCCCGCGATACGGGCTAGCGACGGCGAGCATGGCGATGTAACCTCGGCGCGTCGGAGGTGAGTGAGATGAGTGAAGTTCCAGCTTACACACTATGACGCCTATGAGAGACGAGTCGGCAGGATCCAAGGCCTGAGGTAATTTAGCATTACTGATAGAATCAAAGGATTTGGCTGAAAAGCCACGCACCATGAAGCATAAGTGACCCCATTGGTAGAGGAAATACCGGTAGACGTAAATGCTGTATGGCTCGCTTAGGTCTTTCGCAATCAGAGAGCGTATGGCGGGAAGATATTTCGATTCCAGGCCATGCTCATATTGGATGTACTGCAAGTGCTCAGGCAGGCTGACGACTTTGGACATGTCCATGATGTCTGCCCACTGGGCGGGGTCGCAAGGAGGAGGGTTGATCTCGGAAAGCAGACAAAAGACAAGAGGCGAACACGAGGCTCGAGCCTGGACCGACGAATGCTTGCAGATGCTCAACTCATGACAATGCGACAAAGTAGAGACTGAAACAAAACTGCGATGAGAGAGAAGGTCGGTTGGGGGGACGAGGAGGATGAGAGGGGGAAAGAAGAAACCCTCGAGTGGTACAGCAAATGCGACGACACTGCCGCAATCGCAGAAACGAGTCTGGCGGTTGCGAGTTGTTAGCTTGCAGGTTGACTTGGGTTCGACAGGCGGCGCGACAAGAGGGTGAGACGTTGTCTTGAGTTGCTCTCTCGGAATTGAAGTGAGGCAGGTGCCTACGGTAAGGTAAGGCAAGGCAATGGAAGTTAGGTGGTTTGTCTATAGCGGAGGTAAGGTTAGCTAGTTTCGTTGGTGGCGCCTTACCAGCTCGAGGCAACGCACGCCAATGCCACCCAGCCAAATTGGACTCGAAGATCCACCAGGTCGTGAACATAGCATCTTACCTAAGGCACCTAAGGTAGGTAGCACGCACTCTAGCATCGACAAGGCCCACCCACTACTATCATATGCCAAACGGGCGGGAGCGCACTGAGCGTGAAGCACTCGGTACCGTAGGGGTCTCACCTTGCGTGCAAATTTTATCTTTTGATTCCTATCTAGTTCGGGCCGTCGACGAAAGAGAAAACATGTCATCGAATGTTGTTTAACGCTCTTATTTTTCACCCGCTAAGGTATCTGTTTAGTGTGGTAGTTGTGAACTATTGGTTTTCAGTAGGATAGGCGGTTATCAAATGAGGTTCTCCTAGTGGTGAGAGCGTAAAAGCTAGCAGCTTGATATCAAATCATACGGTATAGGGTGGAAAAGTAATTAAAAATAAATATATAACTATTATAAAAACTCTATATATAGATCCAGGCGGAAATTACATCTAAAACTAGCTAATATAAATATTACCTAATTTAGTTAGATTTTATACTACTTTTATATATATATTATACCTTATTATACATACTTAGAGGATAAATTTAATACGCTACTTTAGTTTTAATTTAATATAATATAAGTAGCTAACTTGACTAATTAATATTCAATCGCTTGAATCTAATATATTTAAAGTTATGTAATACTTTATTTTGTTTATCTTAAATACTTCTATATACTTATATATATAGTAGTAGTGTTAAGTATACTAGCTATAATATATTATAAGTATAAAGGGCGAATCGTGTTCTCTATTACTTTTAAGGTCTTATTCTAATACTTAATAAAGCTATATTTTAATATTATATTAAAAGGGTCTATCTAACTAGGGATATTATTCTTCCTAAGTAGAGGGAGCGCTTTATATTTAATTAGCTAGGGCTAATAGCTAAGCATATTAGGAGGTCTTAAACCTAGGATATCTCTATTTTTTATTACTATATCTAAAACCTACTTATACTTAGTTTCTTAGGTATAAGCTCTATTAAAAGCTTAATATTAAGAATAGAAAGGTTTAAGGAGCTTAACTCCGGAATATAAGTATCTAAAGCTTCGTTATTATATAAAATAACTTTCCCGATTATAATATATTAAAAGAAAACTTAATAAAGAATTGTAAGAATACCGAAGGTATATCTTAAGAAATTCTATAGTAATCTTACAAGGGTTATATAAACCTTAATAAATAACTATAGTATATATAGTTACATACCTATATAATATCCCTTTAATAATACTTTAATAACTATAAAACATAAATAATAACTATAAAGGTATTTCCTTTATGGAATAAATACTTTAAGATTCTATATATATTCTAATAATAGCAATAACCTTATATATATATATATTTATAATCCTTAGCTTTATAGCTATAAATATATGGAAATTGCGCACGGACCACATAGTGATCTAAGCGCGATTTCTACTTAATAAGCTACTACTTTGTAGTTACGTTTTAGAATATCTTACCCCTTACTTCACGAGGGTAGGATTTATAACTTAGAGATAATATTAATAATATTATTAGTATTTAACGATTTCTCTATTAATAAACTTTAAGATAAATACCTCTTTATACTTAAATTTATTAGCCTTTCTTATAATATCACTTAGCTTATTAATATCTATTATTTAAGCTATTTTACTACCCCTTTTGCTACTTATATACCTATTCTTATAGGTTATAAGCCTAGCTCTAACCTTTTTAATTACCTTATACCTATTTAACCTCCTCCTTATTATAATAAGTACCTTAAGCCTATCCTCTTTATTAAAGTTACTTATTTAAGGTATACTTTTAAAGAATATAGCCTTTATACGCCCTACGCCGAACTAGAAATACTAGCTAGACTAGTTTACTAGTTAAAAGATCGAAGCCTCCTATAAGAAGCTATTTAGAACCTATATTAATTCGATTATACTACTATTAATACCTCTATTATTATAAAACGAGATAATATTATAGTAAAATTATTCGACTTTACTCCCCTTAATTATATCTTTAAGTTATCCCTAAGCCTATATAAGTCTTATTTTATCTATATTTATACCACTATTCGAACGAGGCCTAATATAAGCTATATACTAGATATTATCCTAACTATAGAAGGTTTACCTACTAGGCAGTCTTCTATAGAAGAGGATTAAATAAAAGAGGAGGGATATCACGAGTTAAACCTATAACCTCTAGGTTTTAACTATATATATATAATAATAAAGCTATATTTAATACTACTAAGCTATATAACTATCTTATCTTACTATTATAATCTATATACTATATTAGAGCTTATATATTATACTTCTAAAGTTATTATAATATCTAATTTAAAAGTATAGGTTCCTAAGCTTTCTAGATCTAATAACTATAAAGTCTAGTCTATATATATTAAGGCCTTACTTATTAGTAAAGATATAACTATAGACTTATCTAAGCCTATAGATAATAATAATATTAATCTAAATAA
>JAVHLU010002046.1:0-22101 GCA_036785755.1 Colletotrichum ledebouriae
TATTGTTATTATTGTTATTATTGTTATTATTGTTATTATTGTTATTATTGTTATTATTGTTATTATTGTTATTATTGTTATTATTGTTATTATTGTTATTATTGTTATTATTGTTATTATTGTTATTGTTATATAAAAAGGCTACCTACCTAGGAGATTAATGCTAGTCTCCTAGTTATTTAACCTTAATTCTAAAGTTAATACTACCTTTACTAATATTAATAGAATCCTAAAATAGCAAACTAGCTAAGATATCTAATAGCTAGCTAAAGTGCTTAAATAACCCTTAAGGTATACCTTAAATAAATAGGTTTAACCTAAAAGCTATTATTACTACTATAAATCCTACTATTATAAAGCTTACTTATAATATATTAGTTTTACTAAGAAATACCTTTACTTTAAATAGCTACTATAAGGGGTTACTAAACGCTATAAAAGCTGCTATAGCTATCTTTAGCTTAAACCGAATTATAGTATTTAATATCCCCTTTTTAGCAGCTTATAAAGCAATAGAGAGGCTTAGAGATAATAATACTTTAAACCTACTTAAAGATTATATTAGGCTTTTTAATATAGTGATTTAAGCCTTTTTTTAAATTAGATTAGTAAGTTGCGTAGATTTAACCTAATGTTAAGATCTTTTGCTAATAAGGCTAGGGCGAGAGAGCTAAAGCTTAAAAGGGCTAATAAAGGTAGTAGATGCTAGTAACACTTAGCAGTAGGTTAGAGGTAAAAGAGTTAAAGATAGAAGAATAATAGTAGAGGTTAGCGCGCTAGCCCTCTATAACGCTATAGAGAACATTAAGTAAAATATTAGTAGTAATTAGGGCTTAATAAAGGGGCTAAAATTTAATAGTTTAATTAATACTATAGTAAAAGAGCTAAAGTTATTAAGCTCGGAATTACGCCGCAGCCCCTTTGCAAAAAGACTATAATAAATTCACCTAGTTCGCAGGTATAATTCGGGAAATACTATATAGGTATTTTAACTTATACCCTCTACTAGTTAAGGAAAATAATATAGGAACCCTATACGTTCCTACTACTTATAAGCAAACCCTCTAAATATTATAAAGTTAGATGCGCGCTATATTAGGGCTAATTATATCAGAGCCGAACGGGCTACTAAGGCTCTCGTAGCCTAGAAACGCCCTCGCTAAACCTTTTAATAAGGTGCTGCGAAAGCTACTATACGAGATAACTCCTTAACCTAAAAGGTTAACCTTCTAATAAGGTATTATAAACGCTACTATACGAGAGGTAACTCCTTAACTAAAGAGGTCTTTCCTAAGAGGTTCTTATAGCTAGAAGTATAAGAAGCTTTACTATAAGCAGGGCTTTATACCTCTCCCTCTTCCTTATCCTTATCCCTTAACTATATTAGTATTAAACCCTATATATAAATACGCTAAGCCTAAGCGAGGTATACCCTTTAGTATAAATAATATAGAGGGGATCGCTAGAGAGTTTAGCCTTAATATAATTAATAAAACCCGCTCCTTTATTAACTACTCCGCTATATATAGAGAGCGTATTATTAGTATAACCCTTAAGAGGGCTTACCTTAATACCCCTATAGGGGACTCTATAAGGCGTAATAGCATTAGAGCTAAGCAAGCAAACTTAGCAGCGGAAGTTCGGCGGGTCGTTGCAAGAGCTAAAGTTATAAAAATCTTTACTATTATTATTATAGTAAGGTTATAAGTATAGCTATAGCAGCGTACTTATAGTGTAAGTAAGACCTAGGTTATATAATTAATAAGGCGCGCGCGTGCAGCTAAGTTAAAGTAAAGTAAGTTTAAGTAGTAATAGTAAGATAGTAATAAGGGTCTATAACCTTTTAGTGTATTTTAAATAGTTTAAAGTAGTTAATACGTTAGTAATAACTATATAAAGCGTTTTATAGCTATTTTTACTTTTTTAAATAGCTTTTTTTTAGTTTAATATAAAAGTAAAAAAGAATAATTATTAAAAGGCTATATTAAAAGTCCCTTTAGTATTATAGCATATAAAATAAAGTAATTAAGAAATTTAAAGGGTTTTAAAGCTATAAAAGCGTTAAAGTTTTATTTTAATATTACTTTAAAAAAAGTTTAAATACTAAAGCTTCTTTTATTAATATTAATATATAAGTATTAAATCTTATAGATAGTCTTTAAGTTTTATATATATATTTTTACTTTATTAAAGTAAGTTATAAGGATAATAAGTTAAAGGTTAAGTTAGCTACTTTATATTTTATCTCTATAACCTCTTATAAGCTATTAATTATTTTAAGTTAGTTATTATTACTAAGTATTACTAAATTCTAAAGCTTAGTTTATAGTTTAAGCTTACTTAAAGTATTAAAACCTATTTTAAAATTTTTTATCTCTCTAGTAAGCTTTTAAGTACTATTTAAGTTTTTTATATCTTAAGAATAGCTTTTAGTATTACTTAAATTAGCTTTAAGTATATTAATTAAGTTTAATATAAGCTTTAGTAAAAAGAAACGTTTATAAGTCTCTATTTATAATATTAATATGCTTTTTATAATATTAATAGTAAGTATATTTCTTATTTTTTTTTACTATTAAGTTAATAACGCTCTCTTTAACTATCTAAGTACTTAAAGCTTTTAGAATTACATTTAGAAATAGTTCTTTAGGTTTTAACTTAGTAAGTATTATAATTATCTCTTTTTTGCTAATAGCATGCTTTTTAGTTGCTTAACCATAGAATATAGTCTTATTAAAAGTAATATTTTAAGTTATAATAACTTTATTAAGCTTTAAGATTTAGGTTTAATAGAGATTATAAGTTTAAGAGATATATCTTATAAAGGAAATATATATTTTAGCTATAGTTTTAAACTTATACTATTTGGTTTCCTTTTTATAGTCTTAAGATAGTATATAGACTTTATAGCTATAAGGATAAAGTCTATTAAAGTAAAGATATAAGTTTTAGTTTATAGAGAAAGATAAATCTTTTATATATTAATTATAATAAGCTTAAAGCTAGTTTATAAGAATTTAGTTTAGGGATTTTTATTTTTAACTCTTTAGGGAAGTTATTATTATAAAATATTACTATAAGGATTACTTTAAGCTAAAGCTAGCTTAGTAGGTTAGCTAAAAGTAGTATTATAAGACTCTTCTTAATAATATACTTATTAGTATGCTTGCTGCTACTTATAAGCTCTTTTATATATACTAAAGAAGCCTTAATATTAATTTTAACTCTTATTATCTATTTCTTTATTTTTTATAAAGCTATTAATAGCAATAACTATATACTTAATGTTCTACTAGATTTTATAAATTAATAACTTATATTAGCGCTTAACTTATACTTTAAATATAAAAAGCACTTTTAAAACCTCCTCTTTAGACTTACTATAAAGTATAAGGCTATAAGAAAGGCTTATAAACTTATTATAGATAAAATAAAGCTAAGATGTGATTATAATGCTATTTAAGTAGTTAAATAAGTTCTATAAATTATATTAAAGTTAATAAATAAGCTATATAGTTAATAAGGTCTTCTAGTAGGCTTCGTTGTTCGGCAGAGGTAGGTTTAGTATAAGCAGTAAAAAAGGGGGAAAACCGTTAGTTTTATATATATTAAAAACTATAGTTAGCAGTATAAACCTTAGATATTTATATATATATATATATAAATAAAAAGGCTTAAAAGGGTAATAATAAGTTAGTAGTAGTAATAGGCAGTAAGAGGTAATAGTAGGGTAAAAGGATAATTATATTAGATTGCTTACTTTCTCTAACTACTAGAGTAGGGGAATTCCTTTTGTTTATATAAACTAGATCCCATTTATATTCGTTTACCTAATTAAGTTAGCTTATACTAATTAGATTAGCTTAAACCATAATAATTATAGTTTAAGTAGATCTAGCCTATCCGCTAAGCTTCTAGCTTATCTAGTTATTCTAGCCTATCCGGTAGGTTAATGCTTCTTTATGCCTATAATACCTATACTATAAGCTTTATTTATACCTTTTAACCTTATATATATAGTTTATATGCCTAATAACCTTATATATATACATACTTTTATGCCACTTAGCTAATTGCAACTATTACTATAATAAGTAATTTACTTGTTTTGCTCTTTTCAGCTAATTAGCTGTTTTTAAGTGTTCTTAACTTATAGTTAATATTATAGTAGTTATACAGCATATATATAGCTATATTAAGACTAAATAGCTTAGAGTATGTATACATATGTTATATATACCTTTTTTCCTTTTATAGCTCTTTTAGCCATAGCGTTATATAGGTTTTAGTATTTAAAGTAGTCTTCTTTCCTTAAATTCTACTTTATAAAAATAGATAGAGAGACTTATCTTTAAATTAATAGTAGGAAACTACTTATATTAAGTATAATTATAAGTAATATTTATATTTAGCTTTTATTTATTTTATAATTTTTACTCCTCTTACTACTAAAATAAGCTTATAGAGATCTTTAAAGCTTAGATAACTAATATAGAGGTACTAAAGATTAGCTTTAGTAGTATAGTTAGCTTTAAGATTTTTTATAAGCTATTTAAGATAAATAGAAGTAGCTAAATTAGTTATTATACTTATAGTAGTAAAAGAGACAGTTAATAAAAAGTAAAACCTAATAGGAATATATTTAAAAAAAAGCAATATTCTCTATATATATTAGTTAATATAAAATAATATTATTATTAAGCGCTTTGAAATATAAAGAGCTCTTTAGCTTATAATATTAGATCTTTAAGTTTAAAAGGAGCTCTTTGAAGATAATATTTATATGGAAATCCTAATTGTAAATAATATTCTAAAGTATTAAGTTTTCTACTTTTTTCCTATGCTTCTTATTCAGTATATTCTTCAGAATTTAGTTTCTATAATTAGTAATATATAGTTTATTATTACTATAGTAAATAAAATAGTTAGTAGTAGCTATATAGAATAATTTAAGAATAAGCTAATTAATATGATTTATTAAGTAAGTTATGCTATAGCTATTAAAAGCTATACTATTAAAAAATAGATATTAACTTTTTAAAAAGGTTATAAAGATACTTAAGTTACGCGCTTAAATCTCTCTAAGAGATAGGTTAATTAAGAGAAGAGTAATAATAAGTCTTAAGTAGTCTTTAGAGCTTTTAAAAGAGGGTTTAAAACTAATATTACTTTTATTAGCTTTATTATTACTTATAATCTATTTATTATATTTTAAAGCCTCTAAAACGTAATTTTATTTACTTAAATTAAAGATTATATATCTTATATTACTTATACTTTCCTTAGTAATCTTATTATATCTTTATAATATTTTAATAAGTAAGTACTTAATTTAAGAGTAGGTTTTAAGCTTTTAGTAGTGCTTTATACTATAAAAATAGTTTAACTTGGTAGTTATACTTATTAAAAGTAAGTTAAAATATTTAGTAAAGGTTATAAAGTAGTTAGTAAAGTAAGTTAGTTTCTTCATAAGTAATTCATAGAAGTTAGTTATTAAAAATATTAGTAAAACTTACTTTAAGGTTATTACCTTTTTCTTAAGTACTTTATCTTTATAAATTTAATAAACTTTAGATTTAGCTTAAGTGAAGGCAAATTAAAACTTAATAGCTTCTGAAAAGAATAATATAGCTATTATACTTTTTATAAGGGGAACTATATAAAGTGAATATTTTATATATATTATAGCTTACTTAAAATATTATTTAGTTAGTTTAATTACTATTTTAGCTTTAGCAAGAACTATAAAGTATTTAGATATTACTACTATTTAGTTACTTATAATAGAAAGCAATAAGTCTCTTCTTAACTAATATATAAGTACTTAAGTATTTAATATTCTAGCTTTTTATATTTTAAATTTAGCTATATTAAATATTATATTAGCTACTAACTTATTAATTTAAGTTAAAATATTTCTATAGGATATAATAAAGTTATTAATATAGCTTGAAGATATTATATATATTTTAAAAGTAAAATTTTAAATTTAATAGATACTTTCTTTAGTTATAAGCTAAAAAGGCTTTAGTTTGTCAAGCAGAGTAAGAACTAAAGCAGTAAGCATGTTTATTAGAAAGTTCTTATACTCTTTATTATACACTTAAATAACTTCTTTATATTTATTAATATTAGATTTATACTTAGCTTAAAGCCTATATTATTTAATTAGTATTTAGTTTTTAATTATAAGAGGCAATAAATTAGCTTTTATAACTTCTAGCTAATTAAAGCTATTAAAGTTAATATAATTTTAATCTTTAAAAGAAAACATAGAATTTAAAAGCTAAGTACTAATGTAGCTAGTTTTATTGCTTTCTTAGCTTTACTTTAAGCGTTATAAGCTCTAAAGATATTAATATAATAAAGTAAAAAGAGTTAAGTAGTCATAGAGAAATAAAATAAAGTAATAAGTATTTTAAAGTTAACCTCTTTTATATAGTTTATACTTATAGAGGGGTCTTTATAATTAAAGCTAAGCTTATAACTATAATAAAGGCTATAGAATAAATATAAAGTTAAATAGTTAGAAGAATATTTAAATTCCTAGCTTAATAGCTATATAGTTAGTATAGGTAAATATAAAAGTAGTTTTAAACCACACACGTAGATTTATATAACTTAGCGTAGCTATAAGGCCTATTTTGCTAGCTAGAGACATTTAATATAGATACTAAGCTAGACAGACTATCCTCTATAATATAACTCTATAAATAAACTAGCCATAGATTATAATAATAGTACTAATAATAATTATAATATTACCACTAAAGTAGTTAACTATTATAATAATAAAGAGGCCTCTAGCTACTGCATAGTGATTTTACCTACTTAAGTGCAATAGACCTTCTAACTCCGCGCCTCCTGATAATACATAGCCTTCGGTTACGTGATCCTCTCCTAACTATAGCCGCACTTATATATACCCTACTAGATAGCCTCACGATCTTTAACTTCATATTAATAATAACGTAGTTTTTAATTATTCAAACTATAAAACTATTAACTTTTCCTCTTATATACTACCTATATTATTATTAAATACCGCCTCTATTACCGCTTTATCCGCTAGAAGTTATTACTATCTTTACTATACCGTCGTTAGTAACGCTCTCTCTATTTAGTATAAGCTATATTTACTAACGTTCGCCTAGGCTACCTAAGCCGCCTCTGCCTTAGTAATATAGAGAACCTGCTCGAAGAAGGGCTACTCTATAGGGTATATAACGACCTACTAAACTTCTACTACTAAGTTTACTTACTTAGCTCTAATACTATCGCGCCTTATAGAGTCCCCTATAGGGGTATTAAAATAAGCCCTCTTAAGGATTATATTAATAATATACTCTCTATATATAGCAGAGTAATTAATAAAGGAGCAGGTTTTATTAATTATATTAAGGCTAAACTCTCTAGCGATCTCCTCTATATTATTTATACTAAAGGGTATACCTTAATTAGGCTTAGTATATTTATATATAGGGTCTAGTACTAATATAGTTAAGGGATAAGGATAAGGAAGATAGAGAGGTATAAGGCCCTACTTATAGTAGAGCTTCTTATACTTCTAGCTATAAGATCCTCTTAGGAAAGACCTCTTTAGTTAAGGAGTTACCTCTTATATAGTAGCGTTTATAGTACCTTATTAGAAGGTTAACCTTTTAGGTTAAGGAGTTATCTTATATAGTAGCTTTTACCTTGCTAGAAGGTTTAGCGAGGGTATTACTATAAGAGCCTTAGTAGCCCGTTTAGCTCTAATATAATTAGCCCCGGTGCGGCGCGCGTCTAACTTTATAATATTTAGAGGGTTTACTTACGAGTAGTAGGAATATATAGGGTTCCTATATTATTTTCCTTAACTAGTAGAGGGTATAGGTTAAAATGCCTATATAGTATTTCCCGAATTATACCTATAAACTAGGTGAATTTGTTATAGTCTTTTTGCGAAGGGGCTGCGGCGTAATTCCGAGCTCAATAATAATAAAGAAAGTAAACTAAATATTAGTATATTAAAGCTTAATACTTATAACTAAGCTATAAATTTACTTAATAAGGAAAATTAGTAAAAAGCTATATAAGAGGAAAAAAATAAAATAGATTTATAAAGAATATAGAATTTAGTTAATTTACTTACTAGTAAGATTCTTTTAAGTATTAAATAAGTATGTTTGTTTTAGTTAATTACGTAATAGGTAGTTAACCCTACTATAGCTTCCTAGTAAATATCTTAGTAAAAAAAAAACAGCGTAAATGGATATATAAGATAAAAAGAGATAAAAATGATATAATAACTAAATATAAATCTAAGTTAGTAATATAAAGGTTTAGAGGTATAAATATATATAAGATTAAGAAGCTTAGTGTTGAGCTCGGAATTACGCCGCAGCCCCTTCGCAAAAAGACTATAATAAATTCACCTAGTTCGTAGGCATAATTCGGGAAACACTATATAGGTATTTTAACCTATACCCTCTACTAGTTAAGGAAAATAATATAGGAACCCTATACGTTCCTACTACTCGCAAGCAAACCCTCTAAATATTACAAAGTCGGACGCGCGCCGCACCAGGGCCGATTATATCGGAGCTGAATAGGCTACTAAGGCTCTTATAGCAAAGCTACTATACGAGATAACTCCTTAACCTAAAAGGTCGACCTTCTAGCAAGGTGCTAAAGGTGCTGCGAACGCTACTATACGAGAAGTAACTCCTTAACTAGAGAGGTCTTTCCTAAGAGGTTCTTATAGCTAGAAGCATAAGAAGCTCTACTACTACGAGCAGGGCCTTATACCTCTCCCTTATCCTTATCCTTATCCCTTAACTATATTAGCACTAGACCCTATATATAAATATACTAAGCCTAAGCGAGGCACGCCCTTTAGTATAAATAATATAGAGGGGATCGCTAGAGAGTTTAACCTTAATATAATTAATAAAACCCGCTCCTTTATTAACTACTCCGCTATATATAGAGAGCGTATTATTAGTATAGCCCTTAAGAGGGCTTATCTTAATACCCCTATAGGGGACTCTATAAGGCGTAATAGTATTAGAGCTAAGCAAGTAAACTTAGCAATAGAAGTTCAGCGGGTCGTTATATACCCTATAGAGTAGCCCTTCTTCGAGCAGGTCCTCCGTATTGCTAAGGCAGAGGCGGCCTAGGCGGCCTAGGCCTATTAGGGGTTAGTGAGTACGGCTTGCGCCGAATAGAGAGAGCGTTGCTAACGACGGCATAGTAAAGATAGTAATAACTTCTAGCGGACGAAGTAGTGATAGAGGCGGTATTTAATAGCGGCGCGGGTAGTGCGTAAGAGGAAAAGTCGATAGTTTCGTAGTTTAAATAATTAAAAAACCACGTTATTATTAATATAAAGTTGAAGATCGTGAGGCTATCTAGTGTGACGGGCACGTATAAGTACGGCTATGGTTAGGAGAGGTGGTCGGCAAGATCACGTAACCGAAGGCTATATATTATCAGGAGGCGCGGAGTTAGAAGGTCTGTTGCACTTGAGCAGGTAAAATCACTATGCAGTAGCTAGAGGCTAGAAGCTTAGTGTAGTTTGCTTAGTAGTAGTCTTAGTAAAGTAATATATATAATAAGAGTATCTCTAACTTATCCTTTATTTTAATAAGATGGAATATATAATAAAACCTTACTTTAACTATAGCTATATATACTAATATATAAAAAAAAGGGAGGGGGGGAAAGCTTTATAAATAAGAGTAGCTTTACTTAATAAACTTTAATTAAGCTATATTAAGTATAAGTTACTCTAAATAATAATAGCCTTTATTATTAAGCTTTCTATAAGCTCTCTATAGTATAAGTTAACTAATAAAGGGCTATGTCTTTAGAGTACTATTATTATTATTATTATTATATAAAAAGGCTAGCTACATAAGAGAAACCTAGTCTCTTAGTTATTTAAGCTTTAATAACTTTAACTAATATCTAAGACATCTAATACTTAGCTAATATACTTAAAAACCTCTAGAGTTTCCTTTAGACTAATAGTAAAATAAATAAGAAAAATATATTATCAAAGAATAATATACCTATCCTACTAATACTTACTGATTAAAGTATATATAATTAAGTAAAATGCTATAACTTTTATTTATATCTTCTTAATAAGAAATAAAATAAATAATTACTTTTAGCTTATAATTTATAGACTTGATTAAAAAAGAATAAGTATAAAAGACTTTATATTAAATAAATTAAGCTATTTAAGCTAGCTACTAAAAAAGAAAGTAATAATAATAATTATTAATAATATCCCCTTTTTATAATCTCTTCTTAACTATATAAATAAAGAAGAAGTAAGCTCTATAGGTATATATAAACTATCTTATTTTATACTATTCTTAAATATTTATAGAAGTAGTTTTAAAAACCTATTAATATCTCTATCTTTTATCTTAATCCTTATAGTAAAAGTTAAAGTGAGTATGTATAAATCTAATATAAAGCTATAATTACTATTTACTATATATAATATTATATTAGTTCTATATAAGTAGCTATTAATAAGTAATATCCTACTATAAGCTATAGTAAAAATAAAACTATTCTCTCTAAACTTTAAAGTAAGAGAGGTTATAATATTATACTTTCTCTATAGTATTATCTTTGATTTAAGCTTAATAATTAACTCTTTAGTTAATATAGACTTAATAGTCTCTATATTAAATAGTAAGCTTTAACTTAATAAATAAACATATTATTTATTTACTATAGTTAATGAATAGCAATAGAGGAGAAAAAGGAAAAACAATTAAAAGGTTTCTTATGGAGATATTATAGTTTTAAACCCTTATTACTAAACGCTAAGATCACTGCTAATAAATACTATACTTTGACCTACGCCACCTACACCTCTACTAACTACTATAAGTTATATAATCTAAGTTAACTATACTTATCTTATATTACGCTACTACTACTATTACTACTACCTATAAAACAGCTATACTTATAACCTTATAATAACGCTAATAGTAGAGATTTTATAACTTTGAATCTTTTACTATAGGCTTACTATTAACTTTTTAGCCCCCTTAGCGCTAACTACTACTATTTAGATTCTTCTGCCTCTAACGCTTCCGCTATTATAACCTCTACTATTATTCTAAAAGATCCTTTTACCGCCGCTAACTATCGCTAACGTCCATCGCCCTTATTAACCCTTCTAAGCTCTAGCTCTCTTGCTCTATCTAACCTTAGCTTTATTAGCAAAAGATCTTAATATTCTATAAGGAATAGCGCTAAGCTTTTAGCAAAAGATTAGTAAAACCTAGCTAACTATACACTAACTTAGAAAATCCTTTAATTCTAAAACTTAGTAAGATTAAGCAATAATTAATATATTAATTAACGCCTATATTTAGAATTTAGATTTTCTTAAGTTAAGTTTTTAGCTATATTTTTATAATTTTATTACTTTTACTTTAATTTAAGAAACTAGTATAAGTAAGATATTTAATATTAACTTATAATACGTTACTAAATAGTTAGTAAATAAATTTAGCTTAAATAAACTTTAAAGTAAACTTATAAGTTATAACTAATAGATACTTAGCTAATATAATATTAGTTATTTATTAAGCTTTAAAATATAGAATTAAGCTTATAATAAGCTTAAGGAAATAGTAAATAACTTTATAGAGGATATAACTAAGGGAGCCAACTAGAGGGGCTGCTTTTAAGTATAAAGAAGGTTGTTTTTATAAGATTAAGCTATAACGCTAGTTATATAGTAGTTAGTTAGTAACTATATAGTAGATATTAACTAATAGGATTAGTCGCTAAGACTTAGCTATAAGGATAGCTTAGCTAGCGTTATACGCTAAACTATAGTTGTATTATAGTAGTAATAAAAAAGCTTTATAAAATAGATATAACTATAGTAGTTATAATATAATAAATAAACTACTACGCTTATTTAGTAGCTTATTAATAAACTAATAGTGAGATAGACTTAAAAGGAGTATAAGAAACTACTTTTATATAACTACTATATATTAAGTAAAGACTTTATAGTTAATTAAGTTAGTAACTAGCTTTGAGCTATTAAAGATAGTTATTAACTATATACTAATAGTTTACTAAAGTAATAAATTTAATAAGGTTTTATAAAAATAGCTTTAGCTCTTTGAGCTAAGTAGTAATACTATAGAGTAAGTTTAAAAGAGGAGTTAATATAAGCTTACTTTATAGCATTTATTCGCTAAAAGTATATTTATTTAAAACTTTAAGAATGATAATACTATAAAAGTTTAAATATAATAAAATACAAGGAGAATTAAGCTTTAATATAGTTCTTTACTAAATAGTTAGCGATTTACTAAAACTTGAGGATATTAAGTATTAAAGATAGTAAGATATAAGCTTATACTCTCTATTTTTAATTAATATCTTTCCTTTATTATAAAATAGAGCACTTTAAGGTTTTAATCAAGAGACTTAAAGATATAGCTATAAAGGCTAAATATCTATAAAAACTATACTACTAAAAGAGGAGTAATTAATTATAAAGTAAGAATAGAAAGCGCTATATTAATAAAGAGTATTAAGCTCGGAATTACGCCGCAGCCCCTTCGCAAAAAGACTATAACAAATTCACCTAGTTCGCAGGTATAATTCGGGAAATACTATATAGGTATTTTAACCTATACCCTCTACTAGTTAAGGAAAATAATATAGGAACCCTATACGTTCCTACTACTTATAAGTAAACCCTCTGAATATTACTATATAGAGTCGGACGCGCGCCGCACCGGGGCTAATTATATCGGAGCTGAACGGGCTACTAAGGCTCTTATAGCCTAGAAACGCCCTCGCTAAACCTTCTAGTAAGGTGTTGCGAAAGCTACTATATAAGATAACTTCTTAACCTAAAAGGTTAACCTTCTAGCAAGGTACTAAAGGTAAACGCTATTATATAAGAAGTAACTCCTTAACTAAAGAGGTCTTTCCTAAGAGGTTCTTATAGCTAGAAGCATAAGAAGCTCTGCTGCGAGCAGGGCCTTATACCTCTCCCTCTTCCTTATCCCTATAACCTATAATAAATCCTTAATTATATTAGTACTAGACCCTATATATAAAAACGCTAAGCCTGCGCGAGGTACGCCCTTTAATACTAATAACGCGTAAGAGCTCGCTAGAGAGTTTAGTATTAATATAATTAATAAAACCCGCTCCTTCTTTAACTACTCCGTTATATATAGAGAGCGTATTATTAATATAGCCCTTAAGAGGGCTCTTATTAATACCCCTAGAGGGGATACTTATTATTATATTATAGCTAAGTAAGCGGACTTAGTAGTAGAAGCTAGGCGGGTCGTTATATACCCTATAGAGTAGCCCTTCTTTAAGCAGGTCCTCTATACTATTAAGGCAGAGGTAGCCTAGGCCCCTTAGGGGTTAGTAAGTATAGCTTATACTAACTGCTTTAATATAGAGAGAGCGTTGCTAACAACGGCATAGTAAAGATAGTAACGACTTCTAGCGGACGAAGCGGTAATAGAGGCGGTATTAGTAGCGTGGGTAGTGCGCGAGAGGAAAAGTCAATAGTTTTATAGTTTAAATAATTAAAAACCACGTTATTATCGATATAAAGTTAAAGATCGTGAGGTTATCTAGTGGGGCATATATAAGTGCGGCTATAGTTAGGAAAGTTATAATCACGTGACTAAAGGCTATATATTATTAGGAGGCGCGGAGTTAGAAGGTCTATTGCACTTGAGCAGGTAAAATCACTATATAGTGGCCAGAGGCCTTGATAAAGAGTATATTTTAAGGGGGGCGTTAGTAATAAAAGGAAAGTATAAAGGAAACTTATTTTTATTAACTTAGAAATTAAATTTTAAGTTAGTAAGCTTAATCTCTCTTTAATATTTTAGTAGCTTTTTATAGAGGTTAGACTATTTAAAATAAACCTAAGAACTTAAGTCTTTAATAAAAGAAAACCTCTTTACTTACTTTAAATATAGTTAAAAGAGATATATAAAAAGGGATTATTTAAGAATAAAGTTTAATTTAAATATAAATAAAACGCTAGTAAGTTACTAATAGTTTGCTAAAAAAGCTAACGTTAATATAATTTAAACTATTAAGAGGATTAATAAGCTTAACTTATTAAAAATAAGTAAGCTAAAGGATTATATTAATAACCCCTATATTAAAACTAAAACTCAATACTATCTCTATAGGAGATACTATAAAAAGAAAAGTAATTATTCTTTAAGATATTACTAAATAAAAAGTAATAAAAAATATAAACTTATATTTATAAGTTAACTTTATAATAATAACTTAACTAAGTTACTTTAACTATACTCAACTATAACCAAGGTTTCTAGCCTAAAAGAATTTAATAACACTATAGTAAATTCTCAAGATATATTTTAGTTAATATTCTTTTTAATTAATTTAAAGGGAGCATTAAAGAAGATTTAAGAACTATTTACTAAAGCTAATTACTTAAAAGAATTTAAAGATCTCCTATTATTTTAATACTTTATAAGTTAAAAAGATATTATTATCAATACTTAATTAAACGTTTAGAGATATAAGTAAATTAGCGTTATTAAACTATTAATATCTATATAAGGAATTATAGAAAATAGCTAAAAGGCATTTTATTCTATATATATTAAGTAATATTATACTTTATAAAGTATTCATAAAAGCCTTTAGGGAAGATAAAGATAATTAAAATAAAGATATTAAGTTATTACTTAAGTTATAAAATAAATAGCTTATATTTAATAAATAATTAGTAAAAAAATACTTAGTCTTTAAAGATATAAAATATTCTACTAACTTAATTCAAGGAACGAAGCCTCTATATAAACTAATATATTTACTAAATAAACATTAGCTAAAAGAGCTTTACTAGTATATTACTAAAAACTAAGCAACTAAAAAGACTTAACTCTTTATTAATAAAGTAAGAGCTTTAATTCTATTTATGCTAAAAAAGGATAGGTTATAATACCTTTATATATATTATAGAGGATTAAATAAAGTAACATTAAAAAACTAATATTTAAAAAAGACTATAACAAATTCACCTAGTTCGCAAGTATAATTTAGGAAATACTATATAGGTATTTTAACCTATACCCTCTACTAGTTAAGGAAAATAATATAGGAACCCTATACGTTCCTACTACTTATAAGTAAACCCTTATATAAAGTCAGACGCGCGCTATACTAGGGCTAATTATATTAGAGCTAAACGGGCTACTAAGGCTCTCATAGTAATACCCTTACTAAACCTTCTAGTAAGGTAAAAGCTACTATATAAGATAACTCCTTAACTTAAAAGGTTAACCTTCTAGTAAGATACTAAAGGTATTATAAATACTACTATACGAGAGGTAACTCCTTAACTAAAGAGGTCTTTCCTAAGAGGTTCTTATAGCTAGAAGTATAAGAAGCTCTACTATAAGTAGGGCCTTATACCTCTCCCTTATCCTTATCCTTATCTAACCTATAATAAATCCTTAACTATATTAGTACTAGACCTTATATATAAATATACTAAGCCTAAGTAAGGTATACCCTTTAGTATAAATAATATAGAGGGGATTACTAGAGAGTTTAGCCTTAAAATAATTAATAAAACCTACTCCTTTATTAACTACTCCGCTATATATAGAGAGTATATTATTAGCATAGCCCTTAAGAGGGCTTACTTTAATACCCCTATAGGGGACTCTATAAGGCGTAATAGTATTAGAGCTAAGTAAGTAAACTTAGTAATAGAAGTTTAATAGGTTATTATATACCCTATAGAGTAGCCCTTCCTTAAGCAGGTCCTCTATATTATTAAAGCAGAGGTAGCCTAAGTAGCCTAGGCCTATTAGGGCTTAAATATCAGTAAGTATAGCTTACGCCGAATAGAGAGAGCGTTACTAATAATAGTATAGTAAAGATAGTAACGACTTCTAGCGGACGAAGTAGTAATAGAGGTAGTATTAGTAGCGTAGGTAGTACGCAAGAGGAAAAGTTAATAGTTTTATAATCTATTAAATAATTAAAAACCACGTTATTATTAATATAAAGTTAAAGATCGTAAGGCTATAGGTATATATAAGTATAGCTATAGTTAGGAGAGTTATAATCACGTGACTAAAGGCTATATATTATTTATTAGGAGGCGCGGAGTTAGAAGGTCTATTATACTTAAGTAGGTAAAATCACTCTGCAGTAGCTAGAGGCTAATATTTAATACTATTAATTAATAGGC
The DNA here is from genome assembly GCA_036785755.1 of Colletotrichum ledebouriae. Taxonomy (NCBI): domain Eukaryota; kingdom Fungi; phylum Ascomycota; class Sordariomycetes; order Glomerellales; family Glomerellaceae; genus Colletotrichum; species Colletotrichum ledebouriae. Next base: position 16,259 of record JAVHLU010002046.1, read on the forward strand.
TTTTAAATAAGCTTTAGGAAGTAAAATGAATCTTAAAGATTAACCTTTAAGATATATATTACTATATTTATATTAAGCTTAATAATTACTAAAAGATAGCCTTTAGGATAGAATATAGTTACTTTAAATATATAGTTATACTATTTAGATTAATAAATATACCTATAGCGTTTTAAGCATATATTTACTAAGTGCTTATTAAGATATTAAGTATATATTATATTATATATATAGATAATATTATAGTTCTTTTTTGAAATAAGAGAATTGAGCTCGGAATTACGCCGCAGCCCCTTCGCAAAAAGACTATAACAAATTCACCTAGTTCGTAGGTATAATTTAGGAAATACTATATAAGTATTTTAACCTATACCCTCTACTAGTTAAAGAAAATAATATAAGAACCCTATATATTCCTACTACTCGCAAGTAAACCCTCTAAATATTATAAAGTCGGACGCGTGCTGCACTAGGGCTAATTATATCGGAGCCGAACGGGCTACTAAGGCTCTCGTGGCCTGGAAAAGCCACTATACGAGATAACTTCTCAACCCAAAAGGTCGACCTTCTAGCAAGGTGCTAAAGGTGCTGCGAACGCCACAATACGAGAGGTGACTCCTTAACCAAAGAGGTCTTTCCCTGAGAAAATAATATAAAAACCCTATATATTCCTACTACTTATAAGTAAACCCTCGCATAAAGTCGGATGCGCGCTATACCGGGGCTAATTATATTAGAGCCGAACGGGCTACTAAGGCTCTCGTGGCCTAGAAACGCCCTCGCTAAACCTTCTAGTAAGGTGCTGCGAAAGCTACTATACGAGATAACTCCTTAACCTAAAAGGTTAACCTTCTAGCAAGGTGCTAAAGGTGCTGCGAATAGCGATATTATACTAAGGGACCTTATTCTTTAAGTAATTATAAAGCTATTAATAAAGCTTATTATAAACTATAGGGAACTTAACTATATAGCCTTTATTTTTAATATTATAAGTAAGGGTATAGATAATATTATTAAAGTAAATATATATAGCTTTAGCTAAAGCTTTAATAAAGGTGTTATTATAAATATATATTAGCTAAGTAGCGTTTAGTTAAGTAAAAACCTTAGTACTATTAAGCTCGGAATTACGCCGCAGCCCCTTCGCAAAAAGACTACAACAAATTCACCCAGTTCGCAGGCACAATTCGGGAAACACTATACAGGTATTTTAACTTATACCCTCTACTAGTTAAGGAAAATAATATAAGAACCCTATATATTCCTACTACTCGCAAGTAAACCCTCGTATAAAGTTAGATACGCGCCGCACTAGGGCTAATTATATCGGAGCTAAACGGGCTACTAAGGCTCTTATAGCCTAGAAACGCCCTCGCTAAACCTTCTAGTAAGGTAAAAGCTACTATACGAGATAACTCCTTAACCTAAAAGGTTAACCTTCTAGCAAGGTACTATAAATACTACTATATAAGAGGTAACTCCTTAACTAAAGAGGTCTTTCCTAAGAGGTTCTTATAGCTAGAAGTATAAGAAGCTTTATAAGCAGGGCCTTATACCTCTCCCTCTTCCTTATCCTTATCCCTTAACTATATTAATACTAGACCCTATTATAAGGAACAATAGCGGGTGCAGGATATAGAGCCAACGCTATCAGCAAAACATTGGCAAATTAGTAGTAAATATATACCCCCTTAAGAAAACTCTATAAGCTAGAGACTTAGAAGGTTAAGTAATAGTCTAATATAACTATATATACCTACGTTTTAGTATTCTAGCTTTTCCTAGTTTAGGCCTATAGCTATACTCTTATAACTCTATTACTTCTACCTCGATTTAAGAAACTAGCGCTAATTAGAATATCTAAAACGAACTAGTAATAGTATACTAATATATTAGTAATAAACGAATTAGTAATAGAGTTTAATTATAATAAACTCTAGGCTAGGTATATAGAATATAACTAATAGGGCCTTAGCTAATATAATATAGGTCGCTCGCTAAGCCCTAAGATATAGGGAACGTAGCGTAGATATTACGCTAGGGGGTTAGATAATCTTAGTAATAATATAGCGGGAGAGGCTACTCTAAGGGGGCGGGCTAGGTCTTAGGTAATATTAGAACTAGTAGAGCGACTTTTACTTAGTAAATAAATAGTAAGTAGTAGCTAATAGGGTACCCTACTTAAAACCCCCTAAGAAGCTAGTATCTTAAGCGTCTTTACCTAAGTAATAAGACTACTATAGAGATAGTAGGAGAGCCTTATAGGGTAGATATATCTATAGTAGTAGAGGTATAAGGAATAAACTACTACCTTATTATAGGAGCTTACTAACTATCTAGCGATAAAGTAGCTATAGAGAGAATATAAGAAACCCCCTATATATAATTACTATACTATAAGTAAGAACTTTATTATAGACTAGGTTAATAACTAGATCTAAGTAGTTAAAGATAGATACTAACTATATACTAGTAGTATACTAGAGTAGTAGATTTAATAGGTACTTATAAAGATAAGCCTATCCCTATAGACCTAGTAATAATACTATAAGGCTAGGCTAGAGGGAGACCTAGCCTAAGCTAACTTTATAGCGTTTATTTACTAATAATATATTAATCTAGAGCTTTAAGAGCGGAGGTATTATAAGAAGCTAGATATAATAAGGTAGAGGGAGATATAGTTATTAATATAGTTCTTTATTAAATAGTTAGTAATATATTAGAACTTAGGTATAGTTAGTATAGAAGATAGTAAGGCTAAGGCTTATATATTATACTTCTAACTAGCCCCCTTTTTATATAAGGAGCTTAAGTATTAGAAGGTTAAGATATAGAGACTAAGAGATATTACTATAGAAGTAGAATACTTATAGGAGATATATTACTAATAAGGTAGCGAAGCCTTATAGAGCGAAAGCAGGAAGCGGTATATAGGTAAGGAGTATATACTAAGGGTACTCCCTATAACGAGGGCGAGCTAAAAGGCAGGCTAGTAGGGCTCTAGTTATAAGACTATATAAGGTTCTTAGAGCCTAATACCTTACTAATTAGCTAGTATTATAATATAGGGACCTAACTAGAGCTAGCTTATATTTAGCCCTAGTATATAACTTATAATATCTAACCCCTTAGTATACTTTAGCTATAAGAAGAAGGGGTATAAGAGATTAAACTACCTAGATAAATAATAAAGTATAAATAAAACGCTAGTAGGATACTAAGCGTTTACTAATAAGGTAAGGGTTAATATAATCTAATTAATAAGGGAGGTAGAGGACCTTAACCTATTAGAAAAAGAGTAAGCTAGGGGATTATATTAGTAACCCCTATACTTATATTAAAACTAGATACTTTCCTAAAGGGAGATACTACAAAAGGATAGGTAATTATTCTCTAGAATATCGCTAAATAAGAAGTAGTAATAGATATAAACTCCTATTTATAAGTTAATATTATTAGTAGTTAACTAGTAAAATCCTTATAACTATAACTTATAGTAGCGCGCGCCCCTATATTAGAAGGGTTTAATAAGTCCTCTATAACGGGCTAAAATATATACTAGTTAATATTCTTCCTTATTAACTCGAGGGGATAACTAAGGAAGATATAGCGACTATTCGCTAAGGCTCCCTACCCTAAAGGGGTAGGGGATCTCCTCTTATTATAATACTCTATAGGTAAGGAGGGTATTATAATTAATACCTAGATAAATACCTAGGGATATAAACGCTATAGTATTACTAAGCTATTAGCGTTTATATAGGAGATCGTGGAGAACGGCTAGAAAGCTTATATTATATATATTTTAGGGAATATCGCCCCCTATAAGCTACTAATAGAGGCCCTAGGTAAAGAGGACGCCTTAGAGGGTAAAGTAGAATTACTACTAGAGCTATTTAGTAAATAGGTAATATTTAATAAGTAGTTAGCAAAGGAATACCTAGCCCTAGAGGGCGCGGAATATACTATTAACTTAGTTAAAGGGAAGAAACCTCTATATAAGCCTATCTACCTGCTAAATAAGTACTAGCTAGAGGAGCTCTATTAATATATTACTAATAACTAAGTAATAAGGCGGATTTAACTCTTAATAAGCGAGGCGGGCGCCCCTATTCTCTTTATACTTAAGAAGGATAGATCCTTATACCTTTATATAGATTATTAAGGCCTTAATAAGGTAATACTAAAGAACTAATATCTACTTCCCCTTATTAGTAAGCTATTAGATAAGCTTTAAGGAGCAAAATAGATCTTAAAGATCGACCTTTAAGATATATATTATTATATCTATATTAAGCTAGAAGACTACTAGAAGATAGCTTTTACGACTTATTATAGGTACTTTAAATATATTATTATACTATTTAGATTTATAAATACCCTAGCGACGTTCTAAGTATATATTTATTAAGCGCTCGCTAAGCTACTAGATACCTATTATATTACTTATATAAATAATATTATAATTTACTCTGAGATAAGAGAGTAGTATATAAAGGACCTTTGCTAAATACTCTATAGGCTTCGCTAGTAAGCGCTATATACTAAGCTTAGTAAGTATAGTTTCTATTAATAACGAGTAGAGTTCCTAGGGTATATTATTATACCTAAAGGTATATTAATAAACTAAACCTACGTCTAAGCTATTACTAAATAGAAGCCGCCTAAGACTTACTAGGAGATCTAAGTCTTCCTAAGATTCTATAACTTCTATTATAAGTTTATTATAAGCTATTTAGGTATTATAGCTCTTATAATATCCCTACTAAAGGGTAGTAAGAATAGTAAGAAGGGAAGCGAATTTTACTAGCTAGAAGAGGCCTAATAAGCCTTTAAATAGCTCTAAGCTGCCTTCTACTTAGTACCTATTCTCTAATATTAGGACCTAACCTATAAAATAAGGGTTAAAATAGATATTTCTATAAAAGCTATATCTAATATCCTATTATAGTATATTAATAGCTAGTAGCGACTAGTCGCTTACTATTTATAGAAGCTTAGTAATACTAAGTAGTATTAGGGAGTAAGCTAATAGGAGCTTCTTACTATAGTTAAAAGCCTAGACTACTAGGCTTATTACTTTTAAGGTATATTAAAAAAGTTTATAGTCCTAATAAATTACTAAGTACTAAAGGGAGTTATTAGCATATTAGCATAGGACCTTTAGGGAAGGCTTACTAGATAGGTATATAAACTCTTAGTATTTAACTTTAACCTAGAGTATAAGTTAGGGGTTATAAACCTAGTAGATAGGCTATCTAGGAGGCTAGATTATATAGAGGGGGAGGTAAAATATAATAATATACTCCTAATCCTAGCGAGGAAGCTAGGGTTCGTTAGTAACCTACTAATAGACCTCTAAATAAGTATTATTACTCTATAAAGTAATATAGAGACCTTAAGAGTATTTATTAACGCTATAAGGGCTAGTATAAAATAATACCCCTTCTAAATAGATAGCTCTAGGGGCGGAGACGCTTTAGTCTCTAGTTAGTATAGCGCTCTATAGTATATTAATATTACTATAATTATAATAGCTATAATAACCTAACGCTAAAGAGTAAAGGAAAATATAGAGAACGCTTAGCGAGAGGTTCCTAACCTAGAGGACTTACTTAGAGCTAGGGTTACTATAGTATAGTAGTATATCCTATACTAAGTTATAAGGGAGCTTATAATAGGCAAAATAGCGTATAGTTAGTAACCCTCTAAAGCGATAGAAAGTCTTATCTATAGACTATAGGCTAACGACTTATACTACTAGACCTAATTAGAGAGGGCACGCGGACTAGCTAGTAATTATAGGGGCTATATAATTAATAGCTATAGAACCTTATTCTATA
>JAVHLU010002047.1:0-22100 GCA_036785755.1 Colletotrichum ledebouriae
GTTTATTATAATAACTATTCCCTAGGGACTAATATAAGAGAGCCTAGGCTTCCTTAGCCTAGAATAATACCTTACTACTAGGTTATCTACTAAGTATATAGTATTAGCTACTAGCCTAGAGGATTGCTCTAATATTAATCCTTCCTCTAATATTAGCCCCTTTAATACTATTAATACGCTTAGCTCTACTAAGATACCTAACGCTACTACTAGTATTAAGAAGATCGTTATTATAAACTAGTAATCCTATACTTATATTACTAGCCTCTATCGCCTTATATATTCCTATATAAAGTTCTTAACTACTTAAGAGGTAATTAATATATACTTTTAGCGCCTCTATTTCTTTAATACTACTAACCTTATTACTACCTGCTATACTAAACGCCTTACTCTATATATACTTATCTAGAATAGCTTAATTATCCTTAGCTTATATATATATATCTATACCCTTAACTCGTTTATAACTAAACGAATTATAAGTAACCCGGAGTTTAGCGCTATATTACTATTCTTTATTATTAAGTAGATACTATAATATAAGTTTCTTAGTATATATTCTAAGGATAACGCTTATATTAGTTAGGCTATAGTTAATAGTAATAACTCGAGCGCTATCTATACTCTCTTAGACCTAAGTAACCCTAAGGCTATAGATATAGCTAACTTTTAGTATAAATATACTACTAACTTTCGAGGTCTTTATACTAATATTACCTCCCTCGCTACTTTAATCGCTATAATTAAAAATAATAGTATTACTAAGGTATACCCTAAGGTTAGTAATAAATCTCACTACTTATTCCTAGAGTAATATGAGGATAATATCTAACTAGCTACTACTTATAGTATTAATATTAACTAACTCCTAGTTATAGCTAAAGAGATTATTAATAATAAGGATAAGGATTACCCCGACTTCTTAAAGACGACTAATACTACGCCTAAGACTCCCTTAGCCTAAAGTAGGATATAATAAAACATATAGAATAGAAAGGAAGTAAGGTTATATATAATTACTTATATATAATAGTATAGCTCTACTTATTAGTACGTTATTATAATAAGAAGTATAAATTAAATTTTATACTATATATCGTAGTTAATACCTTTTTCTTCTTATATAAGTAATTAATACTAAACGCGCTTAGCGCGGTTATCCCGCTTAAGGGTATCTAACGTATTTAACACGTTAAACGTACCTAAACGCGTTAACCCTTATAAAAGGGCTTATCGCCTTTAAGGAAAAAACCTTCGAAATTCATAGTATTTTCACCTATAATTTTCGCCCACTACGTGGACCGTATTAGATACTAACTTATAAGAGGGTATATACTTAGTAGATTATTACTAAGTAACGCGCTAGGTATAGTAGTATTTAACTTAGAAACGAGTAGCTATACCTAGTATATCTTTATATATATAGTTAATAGCCTAGACCTTAATATCCTCTTAGTACGCTCTTAAATAGTATAGAGCTAGGTTATTTATAATACTATAGCCTACTAAGTATATTATAGGAGGGGATAAGTTAGGCTATACCTAAAGGACTAAGAAGAAACTCCCCTTATAAAAGAAATAAGGGCTATAAGGTTCCTTAATATACCCTCGTTCTCTATAATCTACTAATACCTAATAAGATAATAGGGTAAGTACTAGGAGGGTACTAAAGAGGTATTAGTATAAGCTATTAGCTTATTTAATATTAAGAAAGCCTTAAACCTAAGACTAAAAGAGGATTAATAATACTATTTATTAGACTAAGTCTTAAGGGAGTTTCCTAACTTATTTAACCCTAATAAGGCTTATTTACTACCCCCTAGGTAACTAGGGGTAGATTACTAGATTAACCTTATACTAGGACTAGATAGGAGGGAGCTACTACTCCCCTAAGGCCCCCTCTATAATATATTAAGAGAAGAGCTACTAATATTAAAAAAGACCTTATAAGACCTCCTAAATAAGGGGTTTATTAGAGCTAGTAGCTTACTTACTAGGGTATTAATACTCTTTATAAGGAAGCTTAGTAGGGGAATTTGCTTTTATATTAACTATAAGGCCTTTAATATAATTATAAAGAAAGACTACTACCCTCTCCTATTAATCTCTAAGACGCTGTACTAAGTAAATATAGCTAAGTAATATACTAAGCTAGATATAATAATAGCTTTTTATAAGTTAAGAGTAATAGAGGAGTACTAGGAGAGAACTATATTCTATACCTAGTATAGGTTATTTAAATAAGTAATCTACTTATTTAGCCTAACTAGTACCCCTACTAGCTTCTAGTAAGATATTAATAATACCCTATAGGACTTCCTTAATAACTTTATTATTACTTATATAAATAATATATTAATTTATTTAAATAGAACGAGGGAAGACTATAAGAAGAAGGTCTAGGAGGTCTCCTAGAGGCTAGTAGATATAGGCCTAAACCTCGACCCTATAAAGTATAAATTCTTAGTTAAGAGGGTTAAGTATATAGGGTTTATTATAATAATAGGAGAGGGTCTCTCTTATAACCCTAAGAAACTCTAGGTAATTACTAAGTAATTACCCCCTACCTCCCTAAAAGGGGTCTAGAGCTTCCTAGGGTTTATAAACTCTTATAATATATTTATATTAGAATATAGGGATATTATTAAACTACTTATACTACTTATTAAAAAGAATATAATATTTTAATAGGGAGATAATTAAGAATAAGCTTTCTTATATCTTAAGTAGCTTTTTAATATCTAGCTAGTACTCTACTAGTTTAGTCTAGAGGATAAGATTATTATTAAAACTAATTATTTAGGATTTATATTAAGAGGGGTACTCTTATAAGTTAACCTAGAGGGTACCTAGCGCTCTATAGTATTCTACTTATAGAAGCTCTTACCTATAGAATATAACTACCCTATTTATAATAAGGAGCTCCTAGTAATCCTTTCTTACTTATATATATAGAGGGTAGAGCTATATAATATAATTACTTTTAAGGTATTAACTAACTACTAGGAGCTTAAATACTTTATAAAGAAATAGCGCCTTATAGAGCGCTAGAGCTAGTAAGTAGAGGAGCTATCCTAGTATAATTTTACTATTAAATATTACCTTAGTAGGGAAGTAGTAGCCCCTAATACCCTCTCTTAGAAGGAGTAGGATATACTATAAGGGTAGGATAATAAGTAGAAGTAGAGGAGGGTTTTATAGCTAATACTAGACTACGCCTACTCCTATAGAGACCTTATAATTAGCCCCCTAGTAAGGAGAAGTTAGAAGGGTTATACTAATATCCTAAATACTATAGTCTTTAATAATAACCTTAAACTATAGGCGCTATAGCTAGAAACTATAAGGAAGGATATAATATATAAAGCTATATACTATATAGTTACCTATTAGCTTTAGAGCTTTTTATTAGATATAAAAGCTAAGGTTTAAATTAGTAAGTATAATATTTATAGTTAGAAGAGGCTAATATTTAGGGGGAAGCTATAAGTACTTAGTAGGGAGGATAATAATAACTTACTAAGGGAGCTTTATATAAAGATTATCTAATAGAGCTATAACTTAAGTATAACTACCTATCTAGGCTATAATAGCACGCTAGAAATAATAAGCTAGTAGTTCTATTAGCTAGGATAATTATAAATAGTATAGAGATTTATAAGGAACTATAATATCTATAGAGGGATATATATCTAGAGGTAAGCTAAGAGGGGCTTCCTTAAGCCCCTACTAGTACTTACCTAGTTATACTTAGACCTCTTAATAGACTTTATTATAAACTTATTACTTATAAAGAATAATACTAGCTAATATCTATAGGTTATAGTAAATAAGCTAGGTAAGTTAATAATATTAGAGGAGATAGGTATTATAGAAGTAGAAGCTTATACCTACTAGTTCCTTACCTCTTATTTCTAGTTCTATAGGTTCCTATATAATATTATTAGTAATTAAGGGTCTAATTAAGTAAGCTACTTCTAGGCTAAATTCTATTACTTTATTAATATAAAGAGGCTATTAAATACTACTTACTACTTATAAACTAATAGTAATACTAAGAGATAGAACTAGGAGATATAAGCTATCCTATATATATTTATAACCTAAGTATAGGATAACTAGAGGTAGCTCCTACCTACTACCTAGCTAGCGCTCTATAATAAGGTTAATAATATAACTAGGCTCTTGCTATTCTTCTTAGAATATAGGTATTATACTAACCCTATACCTATAGTAAATAACGTAATAAAAGAAGTCCCCTCTAGGGATATAGTAGCTACCCTCCTAGTAATAAGACTATAAGAGGTAGTAGACTTTATCTAAGTAAGTATTATAGCTACCTAGTAGTATAGCGAGGAGAATATAAACTAGTATAGGATACCTATAGAGGAGTACTAGGTAGGTAATAAGGTCTAGCTTTTAATAGCTAACTATAAGAGCCCTTAGCCTAGTAAGAAGCTATTATAGTTATACTATAAATATACTATAGTTAGAGTCCTAAGCCTATATATTATTAAGTTAGATATACCTAGTAATATCTACTTAAGGTTCTATATAGACCTCCTCTAGAGGGTACTAGAAGACCCCTTACTTATATAAATAAGGATAGACCCCTAGCTACTACTAATTATAGCTAATAATAGTAAATTTAAGTAGTATATAGAGGAGATATATATAGTATAATAGAAAGTAGTTAAGTAAGGGTAGAGACGTGAGGTCCTAGTTAAGTAGGAGGGGTATATAGAGCCTACCTAGGAGCCTATAGAGGCTATTATAAAGACTACTATAATAAATAAGTATAAAGCCCTATATAGACTAGTTATAAATAATAATAGCAACCTAGCCTACGCCCAGGGGGGAGCTAGCTAGGAGGGGGGATAATATTATAAGCTATACTTAGGTTAAGCCTACTTAGGCTTCTACCTAGGTTTACTACCTTAAGGAGCTACCTAGGGCTTACCTAGGGCTTACTTAGTTATTCCCTATAGACTAGCGAAATCTCTACTAGAGAGGAAAACTTCCCCTTTTTCCTCTTTAGCTTAAATAAATAGTATTATAGTAACCTTATGTTAAATAAACTCAGGTCTAACCCCTCGTAATAAAGCGCTTTTTATTATAATAAGAAGTAGTTATTAGAATATTACTAAGTTAAAGTTAATTTATAATAAACTACTAGATTAACCTTATTATAATATACCTTATATATTAACTCCTAAGGTTTTTAGAACCTCTATTATAAAGCTATTAAAGTTAATAATACTTTCTATAAATATAGAATAATAGAAAGTAGTAATAGCTTTCTAGGTATTTAAAAGGTATATTATATATAGTAGAGTATATAATATAGGTTAAACTTATATAATAAAGTATAATTACCCCTATATAGCTAAATATGGGTGGTAAAAAAGGCACTAGAACAACTGGCCTTCTGAGACGTCACGATAGCGGGGTAATTGGTCCGTTTGCTAATCGAGCAACTGATGGACGGCGGTGTGGTGGAGTACGTAGGAACGGCTGATCTGTGTTCTTGAATAGCTAGTTTTCTCCAAGCCTTATGGAGATATTTTCGTCTCTTGGGCTTATTAATCCTGCTCCCGCATTTAGTAAGTCAATGCGATGGGACGAGGTGATTGGCTGCGGCCACTATCGGCATCTTATTCGTTGGTTGCTACGGCTTCAAGAGTGTCGTGAAGTCGGCGTGGTCGAATACAGAATCCCTGGGGTACGGGTAAGATTTTGAGGACTCAAGTTTTGATCAACCTCCAAACTGTCTTGTGCACAGGCTGCATTAGAATCTGTGGTATAAGAGGCATAAGACTAGGCTACTTTCGAAGCGTTCGATTCATCTGACCTCGAGAGTCGCATTGAGTAAGTTGTTTGTGTCTTCAAACTCGAAGGTCACAATCCAAATGGAGGTTGGGCCACTGTCTGGTGGCATCAAGAACGTATGAGCAGGCCGGGCCCGATAGAGATGTCGGTGCATCTGAAGACGGCGGTAAGCTGCCGTCCGTCTTGTGATACAATAGCCGGTTCGCCTGTTGTACGTCTCGGTACATGAGACTCGAGGAATATCAAACGGCAAAACGTTGAAATGATGGTCAGAGCTGTGAGACAGGCCCGCGACCCTGCAGTTGGTCATCACGACCTAGGCAAAGGTCTTTGATCCACATGGCGGTCTGCCATGTGCGGCACGCTGTTGGTGTGAGCAAGGACGGCCTTGTTTTCAGCGGTGTTTTAATGACCAGACTGGATCAAAAAGTTTGGCCTTGAATGGTTTCGCACACAAAGTTTTGTTTGGTGAAAAGCTCACGTCCTAAAGATGACACGAGGAATATTGCCGACCAGCAGGCGCTGAATTAAAGTGAGTTCGTGCTTGTTGTTGATGAAATGACAATCGGCGGCAGAACCGTGCGTCAGGCCGACTTCGGATCAAGGAAGTCATGATAGGCATCGTCCAGCTCCCCTGGACTCGCTGACATTCTGATCGGCCGTCGTTCGCCGAGGCATGACTCGATCGGCAGAGGAGCCGCTCGGCCGGGTAGCCAGGGCCCCCAGGTTCTGCGGCTGGTGAGGCCATCGCAGCGTAAAAAGGTGGCCCGCCGTCTGGGACGAAGAATGGAAACACATGCGTAAAAGCGAAAGGAGCAGTCACGAGGCGGTGAATCTTACCTCGCAAGAAACGGTCTCTTAAGTGATACTGGCTTTCCAAGCAAACGGCATCTGGAGATGACGACGGAGACGCGGCCGAGACTAAGCTTCAGGCTCTCTGGAGTTCGGATCATGGCCATCCGCATAGAGCCGAGACCGAGAGAAGCATCCGACGACGGGCGATTCTGCAGGTGCGCCATGAGGTGGCTTGCGCGGCACCACATTTGTGCATGGCGGTAGGGCATGACGGCAGCGGCTTAAGGCGTCTGGACTTTTGGAAAAGATCAGACGGATGTGGAGGGGAAGCTCAGCCCCAAACGCGTAAGTAGGGTTGATGCTGTTTGACATCAAGATTTCCTTGTTGGGGCAGATCATGAGATACTGTGTGCAGTGCACCGCCAACGGTAAGGGAGAGTCTCATGTCTGCCGAGTTGGCGAAACGGATACGAAAATTCGGCATGATGGCAATGGCGAGTCGCGTGGTTTGCGGGCGGGGATTTGCGATGTTCGAGACATTTTGTCGTAGACAAGACTTGCTTGGCGTCGAAATGCCGGGACACAGGCCAACATTCCTGAATAGTCGATACGGAGAAAGGAATCAGGACGGACGGCACGGCAGTTCAGGAGGAAAAGCGGAGGACGGAGGAAGGCTGCGGGTATTCGAAGAGGCGAGAGCAGGAATGTCATTGGTTCTTAAGGTTTGCTAGAAGGGGTGGAGGTGTCGAGGGGATCTGGCGACTGGAAGCCAGACGGTGCAGGGAGTCCGGTGTGGGAGGGAGGACTAATAGCTACTGCTAAGTTTTGATTCATCATTCGGCGTGGAAAAGACCCCGTTTTTTGCGGATATAAAGGTTACTCAGTAAGCTAAGTGGGAGGGAGGATGAACATGACCAGGGAAGGGGCCCTATCAGCGCTGCAGATTGATGCCTATTTTAGGAGGGATCCATCCAGGGTGCTCCCTTCTGAAACGCGCCAATTTATCTGATGTCGTGATGGCTCGGGGGATCTCCATGATTGTTTTTTGGGACGCTGAATTTCACTCAATCATTATCCTTAATTCTTCTTCTGGGTCTTCTCCAGCTCTATGTTCTTTGCGAAAGGCCACACCGAGCATCCACATCCACAAAACCGACCCCAATTACCGGAATCTTGCTGTATTCCCTGTCCGGGACCTTGAGGCGAGAAGGAGGGGTGGAAAGCTTAGGTAAGGCAAGTCGAAGGAAAGCGCACCAGGTAAAACACGTGGAAGGTCCGAGGTACAAAGGTACATGGCACTTGCCTGCCTCAAACAGGAGTGACTTTCATTGAGAGGCTTGGCGTTGATATGGCAAGACGAACAGCAGGAGCAAAGGAGGTTCTGGACTCCCGTCTTGGTTTGCTCGATTAGAATGGTCGACCGCACATGGGGCCTCCATTCCAAACTGGGCAATCAATGTCAAAAGAAAGCTCCGCCAAGGTCACATTTGGCCAGACGTCCGCTTGCTCGTCGCTGCGTCAGTAACTACGACGTCGTCGAAGCGAAGGCGCACTCATCTTACTAAGGACTTGGTGATTCGTCTGGCCGGCAGCGCATTTGACACGATGCAAGTCGAGACTTGCAAGAGACGGACTGAGGGAGGACGGACTCGACTGATCAACTTCCATCGAAGCCCCTGTCCCTCGCAGTCGTGTCTCGCTTCCTATGTTCCCGAGTCCCTTCCGTCATCTTGCCCGTCTCACTCCCGTCGGCAGCTCTTCCCGAGCACAGGTCCCACGATGCTCATTCTCATTCGCCATATTCTCCTGTTCACAGTCAGAGGGCATCTTGAACAGGTTTATCGGATCCTTCGCATGTCCCTTCTCTTGCCTTGCGACGTTCATGTCGTCAATGCGCTCACTCACACCCGACTACCTTAAGGCACTTGGGGCATGGAGAACCCTTTCTTCTGTCTTCGTCTGTCCGTGCAATTGCCTTTCCCGTGCCGTCCCATCCATCTGAGGTGTTGGGCTCCCGTCTTGTCTTGTCGAATTCCCTGGCAGCACCGCCAAGCAGCCAAGTGTCCGTCAGCACCACCACTGCACGAGGTGCAGCAGAGCCCGCCCACTTAGACACATGAAGATGGCGTGTGTGCGTGCCGCCGCCTCGTTACTGGGTCTCATCCGCATCAGGGACGATCTTCTGGGCGTCCGGAAGCACCTCAAGCAGTAGCGCAGCCGTGGTGGGGGCATCATGGACTCGTGGATCCGCAATCGCCCACGGCTGCGGAAGGTGGAACGTACCTTTCTGTGCCGTGAGTCGTTATGTTGGTGATGACGGTGTACGTAGTTGCCCTCATAAGCAAGAAGGTACCAGGTACCTTGCCAGCGTCAAGTCGGCGGCGACGCCAGCTCCGGAAGGGATAACCGTGACTTTCTCCTCCTACCTAGGGTATCCCGTTGCGAATCACCCAGGCTCCCCTATCGCTATTGTTGCTCCGAACTGCGACCACCTGTTTTGTCCTTTTTTTCTCTCTTCTTTCTTCGAGCTTCCTACACCCTTTTGCCTTGCCTACCTCACCTATCCGCCCTCCCTTGCCAGATTTGCTATTAAAGTCTCGCCCGTGCCAAGTCTCACTTAACTCAGTTGTCGCTAATACTTCGAGGTTTGCCCAAAAACACCCGTGGACGCTCTTTCGCAGAACCTCATTCCCTGCAAGAAGGGTTTGTCCAGCACAACACACCTTCAACCTCAGCTGTCCAGCCCAGTTCCTTATTTGGCATACAGCAGTCGTACTAGGCGCGGCACAGCACAGCACAGCCATCCATCCATCCGTCTTCTTACGCAATTCGGCATCCACCGTAATCCTCGCCTCCAGCCGCATCGCCCGTCCCGCGAGAGAGCGACCAAAAAAAATCCCCCAAGACCCTGAACCGGTGCCCCTAATAACATCTACGCCTGTCTATTCCAGCTCACGATCAACATCAACACAACTTCCTCGCCAGAGTCCGACGACTTTTAAATTTTTCATTCTCATATATATCTTGGCATTGAGATCGATCGCCGGGGAACTTCGACCCCGTCATCCCATCTCTAACTTGCTGCCCAAGGTGCGCGCTTACGTTTATCCTCGTCTGCCCGTTACGTGTCCGGGCTCCACGTCCTCGTTATCCGCCACCAGCTCATCCCTTCACTACCTAAACTTTGAACAAGCTCCTTCCCCTATTCCCTCGAACAGACTTCATTCACCTGCCAGCCCTACCCGCTCGTTTTCTGCTGCGCATCCTCTTGCGCCTCAACCTGCTGCCGACGTGCCCGGTTTTTCTCATATTTTCCAAACTAATATGACGCATCTTGGTTTCGCAGGAATCACCAGCCCATAGTCCAGGCCTTCGAGCTGAAGCTGGCTTTGTCCTCTTTATACCCCCAATCCGACCTCGACGACCGTTTTCTCAGGAACAACGTCGCATTTGTTTCGACAAACGACGGCCTTCTCTATCGTCTCTCTCGACGTCTTCTGCCGTTTCCATCGTTGAGCTCTTCTTGGCCTGAGGAACTATATCCGCCAATGACTTCATAGCCGCCAATTGGCCAATTCAGCAACACTTACCGCTCATTTTCAACACCATCATGCTCACCCCCAGGAGAGCCCTCGCCGCGGCGGCCTTCTTCCTGATCCTCTTCTACTTGATATCCTCCTCCCACGATAAAACAGACCTTACGAAAGCCCCCGTCGCCGCCAAGAACCATGATACGACAAAATCTACGAAATCCTCCCATGCATCTTCGACCGACAGCATCGAACCCTCCGTTCCTAAGAAGGTTACCGGCCAGAAGCCTATGATGGACATGTCCAAGATGTCGCTAGCCGACAAGCTGGCATACCAATACCCCTACGATGTCGAGACGCGCTTCCCGGCATACATCTGGCAGACGTGGAAGTCGACACCTGCCGAGAAAGACTTCACCTTCCGCGACCAGGAGGCATCTTGGACAGAGCAGCACCCTGGCTTTGTTCACGAGGTCATCACTGACAGGGTCGCTGTCAACCTCCTTCGTCTGCTCTATGCCTCCGTGCCCGAAGTACTTGCAGCCTACGACGCTCTTCCTATTCCAGTTCTCAAGGCCGATTTCTTCCGATACCTAATTCTCCTTGCGCGCGGCGGCATTTACTCCGACATTGATACCTATGCTATCCGATCTGCCCTTGAGTGGGTCCCCGAGAGAATCCCGCGCGAGAGCATTGGTCTCGTCATCGGCATCGAGGCAGACCCCGACCGTCCCGACTGGAAGGACTGGTACAGCCGTCGAATCCAGTTCTGCCAATGGACGATCCAGTCGAAGCCTGGCCACCCCGTCATGCGCGAAATTGTAACTCGTATCACCGAGGAGACTCTGAAGCGCAAAAGGGCTGGCCTGCTGGATGACATAATTGACAAGAACGTGGTTGAGTTCACTGGCCCTGCCATCTGGACAGACACCATCTTCGATTACTTCAACGACCCCAGATACTTTGATATGAAGAACTCCAAGGGCGTCATTGACTGGAAAAACTTCACCGGCATGGAGACCTCCAAGAAAGTTGGCGACGTAGTAGTCCTGCCCATCACGAGCTTCAGCCCCGGGGTACAGCAAATGGGTGCAAAGGATTACGACGATCCCATGGCTTTTGTCAGGCATGACTTTGAGGGTAAGCTCTGTCCCATGTTATCGCGAGGAATCGTATCTGACCATCACGTAGGCACATGGAAGCCCGAAGAACTCCGTCACATCGGCGAGCAGACTGAGGAGGCTTCACCCTAATACTCATTGGCAGCGACGATTTTTTCGGTACATGTCCTTTGATATTTGCATCTTGAGCGGCGTCATATGGGCCATGTCTAGCCCAGACATGTTTTACAATTGTGTTCGGTATTTCTACGTGGCTTTGTTTTACACCAGCAAGAGGGATCACAGACGAACTACATACCCAGGAAAACGGGAAGAGCATAGAGCTCTCGGCATAGATGTCTTGTTCGATTATTTCGAGATTCAAGAGGATACGGGGCTCTAAGAGACGCAGCTAGCTGCGAGCTGGGAGAGGCCGGGAGGACTCAGTCACCAGCGTCGCGGTTCAATATACCCAATACAAGAAGCCAGTGAAGTAAAAACGGTTGAAAGTCCAAGCTCGCAACAGACCTACTATTGATTGCCATGGCTGTGGAACTTTTCTTATCTAGTTAACCCCTCGATTCCGGCACTGAACAACCTTAACATTACCAAGGAGCTCGTCATCCTTTCCTTGGCAACCACAAAAACGTTCCCGGTTCTCAACATTCCGAACCTCGGCCGACTGGGCAGAATTTCAGCAGTCAAAGCGGCTTCGACAGACGGCCGAATCTGTCGTCACCGTGGGCCTCCTTGTGTTTCTAAGGGGGTTATTCCCGTCCCTGTGCGTCAACCCCGCACCAACAGCCCCCCACCTTTCTCCGCATTTCGGGATCGGGAACCTGAGCCTGGGAGGAGCTTCCCCCTCTGCCAAGGAACCCGGTGGGAGCTACCTCGAAGCTGAGAGAGAGCTAAGCGAGCTCCAACCTCCCCTCACTCTTGTTGTTTTAGTTGACCTTGGTTTATTGGGCGGTAATTGCTTACCCGCGAAAGAGCCACGAGACGGATTGATGACAAACTGGAATGAGTAATGGCGGCTTCAGAGATCTTTCACTTGGGCTTCCCTTCCCCTTTTTTTTTTTTTTTTTTTTTTTTTTTTTTGTGTTGTGGTTGGTTGGGTGAGAACATTCACGAGTTTCGCCATAGGTCCGGATCCCACCGTACTAAAGTTCATGTTCGGCGAGGACTGAATGATAAGTCACGATGCCTTCGTTTTGTTTTCGCCGCCTTGTAGGCCTCGCTGGGAGGCCGAGAGCGAGGGGAAGCGAATCATGCAAATCAATCAATAGATCTCTCACCAAGCCTTGGGCCAGGGCGTATAGCTCGAAGCGACTTAGCTTTAGCATAGGGCCAGATGAGGTAAGCCATCCATCCATTGAGGGGTCCCGAGAGTAGAACTCTCAGCCTTTGAGCTTCTCACAACACTCTCACTCTAATACGCCTCACAGCCCCCTCTCCTCAAGCACACGATCCCCCAACACTTCGCCACGGTAGTTTCCGCCCACGGCGATCGTCCCGCCGTGATCGCCCGCGCGCCAACGGCCCTCACCGCGACGCCCCTCTCAACCTCAACACCGCTCCCGCCGGCGGTCACGACCTCGCTGACCTACCACGACCTGGACGTCCTCTCCAACACCCTCGCCCACGGCCTTCGCTCCCTCGGCGTGCGCAAAGGCGACCGGCTCGCGGTATCCCTCGGCAACGGCGCCGAGTTCGCGGCGCTCACGTACGCCGCGTTCAAGCTCGGCGCCGTGCTGGTGCCGCTGAACCCGGGGTTCAACGCGAAGCAGGTCGGCGCCGCGTTGAGGCATCTGGGTGTCGAGGTGTTGGTGATTGGCAAGGTCACGGACTTGCCGTATAAGCCTGGCCGCGGGCGGAGCAACCTCGAGCTCTTGAGGAGCATCGTGCCCGATCTCGACTCGGTGAGGGCGGGAGGGGACGTGGAGAGCGAGGTCGTGCCGAGTCTGCGGAAGGTCGTGGTGGTGGATAACCTCGGGTTTCACTCGCAGGTCGAGTTTCCGCAATTCAAGGCCCTGACGCCGTACCAGGTCCTGCTTGAAGGAGCCAAGGGAACTGTGGTGCCGGATGAGGAGTTGAGGGCGGAAGATACGATCAATATCCAGTTCACGTCCGGGACCACGTCGCAGGCGAAGGCTGCGATGTTGACACATACCTCTGTGCTGAATAACGGGTATCTGATCGGTAAGCGGATGGGGCTTGTTCCGGGGGACAGGATCGTTGTGCCGCCGCCGCTGTTTCACTGCTTCGGATGCGTGCTGGGCTACATGGCGACGGCGACCACCGGGGCGGGAATATTGTTCCCGAGCCCGGCTTTCGACCCCGTGGCGACGTTGAGGATGGTTGCGGAGTACGATGCTACGGGTTTATACGGGGTCTCGACCATGTTTGTGGCCGTGTTGGAGATTCTGGCGTCGGGGCAGGTCGTGAGGCAGGAGGATGTGCCCAAGGGACTGAGGAAGGGCATCGCTGCCGGGAGCTCGGTACCAGAGAGTCTTATGAGGCGGTTGTATGAGACGCTGGGGTTGCAGGAGTTGGTTATTTGTTATGGACAGACGGAGACGAGTCCGGTTAGTTGTATGACGGCCCCGGACGACCCGTTCGAGATGAGGACGGGGAGCGTGGGGAGGGTGATGCCGCATACCGCCGTCAAGATTGTCGACCCGCTTGACCGGGACAGAATCTTGCCCAGAGGTGAGAGGGGCGAGTTGGCGGCGGCGGGGTACCTTGTGATGAAGGGCTACTGGAGCGACGAGGAGAAGACGAGGGAGGTGAGGGTCGGAGATGAGGAGGGTACGGTTTGGATGTATTCCGGTGACGAGGCGGCGATGAACGAGGACGGGTATGTGGAGATCACGGGGCGGATCAAGGACTTGATCATTCGCGGCGGAGAGAACATCCATCCGCTCGAGGTGGAGAACTGTCTGTTCCAGATGGATGGGGTCAAGGAAGTCGCCGTGGTCGGGGTGCCGGACGAGAGGGTCGGGGAGAGCGTGGGTGCTTTCGTGGTCGTGAAGAAGGAATGGAGGGCGGACGAGGAGGGCGAGAGGGGGATCACGAAAGACGGGGTGCGGGTGTGGGTGAGGGAGCACTTGTCGAGCCATCTTGTGCCGAAGCATGTTTTTTGGGTGGATGATTATCCCAAGACTCCGAGTGGAAAGATTCAGAAGTTCAAGTTGAGGGATATGGCAAAGGAGATGCTGGCGGAGAAGAAGGAATCATAGCGTTCTTTTCAGATATCACTGTGGACTTGATGAGCAGATCTCCGATAGCCATCCATGTTTTCGGCGACGGTAACTCGCGTGTTGAGATCGAGAATAAGCGCCTCGTGACTTACATGCAAGAACGCATCATTCCGCTCTCGACCAGCTGTTCAGCCAGCAACTGTAAAGCCACTGATTTGGAGTCTGAATGCAGGCAATTTATTAGCCATTGGCAGTTTCTTGATCAACCATCGTCGATTCTCAAAAATCAAATGTCCACCTGGTCGTCGTGACCACCGACCGTGTAGCTGCTAATGATACGGAAATGAATGACCAAATGATGTTGCTGCACACCAATGATGGAATACTTTCCCGCAGGTTTCCTAAAAAAGGGAAAGCGAACTTATGTTGCAAGGTGCGAGTCAGCCCAGCTCAACTAGATGCAAGGATGCAGATGACGCAGACTTTTTACCAGCAAGAGGGACAGTTCAGTAGCATGATAACCCGAGTCTTTCTAAGACGTTCTTCAAAGGCAATTCTGACTTTGCGATGCATATATAAAGTAATGTTTAGTGTTGGTAAGAATGTACATGCTGGCGGCGGAGTGTAGCTGGGTTTTGTTATGTCGTGTTCAAATTCCATCCACCGCTCTGAGTGGATAACTTCCAATACTCGGCGAAGGAATTCAACTGGGGCATCGCATCAACTCCTTCGGCTCCCAGCCAAAGCGAAATGAAGCTCACACGCGTCGTGGGACGGACTCTATCATGCCAGGCAACTGCGTGACACAAACACGACTGCCAAGCGATGCGCAAAAGTGGTGCGTGCCGTCACCGAGACTAATCCTGTCTTAGCAGTTGAGGTGGCCAAGACGTCTCACATGGGACTTTCTGAGTTACCAAAGTCCTGCAGATTAGGCAACAGAACCTCAGAATATATGTCGAGGGTCCTAGTGCTGAGATGATAGTCATAAAAGTCAGCCTCATGTCTCTGGATTCAGCCGGCTCACATCAGTCTCGGGCCACACAGTCCATGGATGGCGAAACTGATACCGCCGAGACTAACGTCGGTCACTGAAATGAGTACGAAGGAGTAGTCGATCTAGAAAGCACTATGCTAGTAACATTCAGCTTGACAATAGCAGAAGAAGCCGTACGTTCAAGTTGCCCCTTGTTTTCTCGTAGAACCGCTTCGCGTTCGGATGCCCCTTGCAAACTAGACATGCACGACGTCGATCAGGGGAGGCAGCAGCGAAACGAAACATGTAAGGTGGTCAGTCGGATCAGTCTATGGCAGTGCCCAGAGGCTTCGGTAAGACTGAATGCTAGACAAAGCTGCCTAAGCTGTGTTGTCGTCGCACTGCATGTCTCCGGCTCATGGCTATGACTTGGTAGCAGATGGCTTTTGAATCAAGCAGATAGAAGTAATCCAGTTGAGAGAAAAGAAAGGAAAAAGACAAGAGGATCGAAAGCTTGGAAAGTTATAAAAGCCCTACAAGTTCGACGTCGATTTACTCTGTGAATTCATCATTCCTACCCAGACTCATTATCAGAGCCTCTATCGCAGTCTGAGCCGTCAAATTCGCTCCTCACGTACGAGAACTGCCCCATCATACGGAGACTCAAGCACCTCTTCGAATCTCGGCAAAGCTGATATTCCACAAGACAGTCGCCCACGACCCGTTTCACTCCCCCATCATGCGTTTCGACATAGCCGCCGCCGCCGCCGCCGCCCTGGCTGCGACCTGTGCTGCTGACAGGGTCGAGGTCTACACCAAATGCAACGCGGTCGGCGCAGGCTGCGACAGCAGCGAGGCCTGGTTCTTCACGCGCACTGCAAAGTTCCGTGTGAACGCCAACGAGGGCTGCCGCGGCACAAACGTCCCGCACATGGTCCAGCTCTGCTTCGACTGGCGGAGGAACCGCGCCCACTTCAGGTTCAGTGGCCAGACTAAGCGTTGCCTCGACCGCAAGGAAACGGTCGGCCGCATGTCGTATTGGGAGGAGGTGTTGTGCCATTGGAAGCGGGATGGATCGGAAGAAAATGACCCGGACCTTGAGCATTCCGCTTCTGCTGAGTCCCCAGAGACTTTGGTCGAGGAGGGCTTCGAGATAGCCGAGGGCAACTGAGGTCTTCTAACGTTGCACTGGTCGGCGTTCTCACCCGCCTGTCGACACGTTGATAATGTGGTTGGCTGGGGGCTGATGAAATTTTCCAGAAGCTCCGGGCCTCTCCAACCCTGTAGTCATGTCGAAATACCAACTTCTCTTTATTCTACTCTCCAACTGAACCTGAACCCACGGATGATCGCTCTAATCCTGGTGAAGATACCTCCGTAAAATAGGGTGTTTTGGTTTATCGAATTGTTATCATTTAATTCAGGGCGACCCGCGGTTGACCAGTCTGTAGATCTCTTCGCCGCCGTTTATACAAATCACAACGCGTCACGGTGGCTCTACGAGGAAGAACCACCACAAGAAGGTTCTACACAACATAAAATCGAGATCGTTTGTTGGGTGCGGCAAATCGTTTCACTGATCAAGTACGTATTCAGCATTAAATCGATGAAGTATTTCAACGCGCTGCGCTGCCTGGCTTTTCACCAAAATACTGTCGCTTAACACATGAAGGGGTTAAATCATTCCATGGTCTTGCATTGTCAAGCTCTATCAAAAGGAAACTTTCGCTGGGTATTGTCACTCCTGCCCTCAAAGACTTCAAGCTCAGCCTGAATCGCCAGGCTTTGCCCTATCAATACGATGTTCTTCATATCGTTTCACCAGCTTCTCTCGCCTCAAATCAGTAGTCGTTCTGCATCAGCTTTTGCCATGAGCCCTTGGTCTCTTGAGAAGCGCCCTTCACAATCGGCAGAGCCGCCAAAACCCCAAACAGCCGCCTCTTCCACTGCTGCGCCAATCCCACACAGACCTGTCGAATCCACAACTTCCCATTGAACGTAAGAAGACGAGGGATCTTCGGGCCCCGTGCTCATCTGCATGATATCCGTAAACATCCTGTCTGCCGTCTTTTTGTCATCCGCAATAAGGTGCATGACAGGCCTTTCTTGATACAGCGTCTTGACCATCTTCTGGACCATGGCTCGGCTGAAGAAACCCGATCCGACAATCACCATGAGGACCATCTGAGACATGGGCAGAGCCAGGAGGGTAACGGCAGCGAACACTGAAGTCGCGAAGACGTAACATGTGAGACCCCCCGCCTTGAAGAAGAGGCGCAAGCCCGACAGCCAGTAAGGGGGCCGCTTGTTATCCTGAGAAACGGAGATAACGACGAGCATTTGCCGGTCCGCTTGCGGATCTCCAGTGTTGTGAGCATAAACTGCGCCTTTCGTGGGTTTGGCTCCCGCCAGGGCGCCCTCGATGATCTTCTCACCAACTCCATCCAGTTCCCATTTGGTTTCCTCGTATTCAGCTGCATCGTGTCCGAGGAGAGTGGCGCTCTGGCGTGTGATGCACAGTTTCCAGTGCTCCTAGGTTCATGTAGCCGTCGACAATGGCAACTACCGTAACTAATATGAAGATACCAGCACCGAAAATCACCAGGATGGTTTACGAAATTCTCACCAACGAGGTACCAAATGTGCGCCCACCAAATTGCAGTACACCAAGTTGAGGAGATGGCGCCTTGCTCAATGACGGCCAAGGCAACCTGAGAGCCCATAATGAAGACCACCAACACAGCGCAACCAAAAAGGAAGAATTGTTGAGCAGTAAGGCCCGCGTATTTCTGGGGTACTTGACGGTCCCTGTTCAAGGCGTGGCGGATGTTCTGTTGCACTTCGTCGGCAACCTGGCTGTAAGTAGTCGCGTTCGGGTCAGCCTCTTTCGACTTAGGAGGAGGCACGCGCATCGCGGTGCACCCCTGATTCTTTGAAACCTTCAGGTAGTCCTGGGTTTCTGATGGTATCATGGTGGCACCAAATGTCAAGCACTGGGCCAGAAATCCGGCAATGGGCGACATCCTCAGAAGAGCCCAGAGCTCAGCAGTGGGACTTCCGAAAAGAGCGCCAGCCGTGGGCAGGAGAGTCAGAACGCCAGCACCGGCGCCGTATTCCGTTTGTTGAAGGGCCGACAAGTCATCCAAGACGGCAATGAGGTTGTTGCGGCATTCGGCGTATGAGTTGACTCTCCGGATGCACTGGCCGCGCCGCAACCACACATCGCTCGAGAACAGACCGCCTGGGTGTTGTATTGTAGGATCCTTGAACTCGTCGCTGAGACAAGGCGACTGGAAGTCATCTTTTTGGGCCAAAACACTGGTGATAATCCACGTTAGGAGGATAAAGACCGCAGTTCGGGTATAGGGAACTGGGGCCATGTGTCACGAGCCAGGATAATATTGCAGGGAAAAGGGCTTAGCGGGCTAAGTAGGGAAGTCCGTAGGAGTTAGGAGATATAGGGAGGCACTAGGTAACTACTAGATAAGCCCTCTAAGCCCTTACCTAGTTAACTAGAGGGCTAGAGAAGAATATTTAACCTTAGCTATACCTAATTATACTAACTCTATTACTCTATATTATATTAGTTTATAATATATTCTTCTCTCTTATTTATATTAATAGGGATATAGACTATTAGAGTAGTATAATATATAATAATATAATACCTACTTATAGGTTTACTAGGGAGATAAATATAATATTACTATTAGGATCCCTTACTAGCTAGGAGTAACTAAATAGCTAAACCTAGGATAAGATACCTATTAAATAGAATAGTAATAAAAGTATTAATAAGGGATTAAGTAGTTAATTAATAGAGGCTAAATTAGATTAGCTTATTAAGGAGGAAGAAAAGAAGGGGTAGCTAAAGTATAAATAGGAATATCTTAAGGCTTTAAAGGCTAGCTAACTATTAATTCTAATAAGTAACCCTACTACCTACTAGGTAGTTATTAGTAATAAATTAAAAAAGCACTAATTGGAGCTTAAGGGGAAGTATCTCCTAATACTTAAGTATAAAGGGGGTACTTAGACTAACTTTAATTAATTTATATTTAACCTTAATATATAATTTAAGATAAATAAGATTATATTAGACCTAGAAAAGGTACTATTTATTACTAAGTACTTAGAGGGATTAGTAGTAAAGCGATAGACCTTATATCTCTCTATTAACTATAGTAATAAGGTAAAGGATATAACTTAGGTAATAATAAAGGACTAGTTAACTAATAATATAGCTAATATAGGGTCTAGGACCCTTAGTATATAAACCTAGCTTAAGTAGACCTACTAGTAACTAGGATAATTATATTAGAGCTTTATTAATTATTATAAAGGGATCGAGGCAGAGAGCCCCTATTAATAACTAGAGGAGATCTAAGTAGCTAACGTAGTAGCTAGGCTAGACCCTAAGCTCTAGTACTATATTATAGCAAATAGGTTACTAAAGTCGTAGCTTAACCTTAATACTAGGGCTAGAAATACTAAACTTATAGTTAATAAATAAATATATAACGCACTAGTAAGGGACTAGGGGGCTAATAATAAGGGATAACGACTAGAGAGCTAAACCCTTAACTAGGAGGGGTAAACCGAGGCTCTAAAGGGATAGACCTATAGGGACTATAGTAATACTAATAATTACTAAGAAGATACTAAGGACTTACTATAGGATACTAAGAAGGAAATTATCTATTATAGTTATAAAAGGAAAGGCTATATCACACTAAGGTACCTATACTATAAGAAGTATAGCTACCCCTATTATAAAGGGAAACCCTACCCTAGTAAATAACTAGAGGAGGACTAGGTAGTAATATATATAGTTTAATAGAGTAGTAACTAGCTATATTATATTAAAGCGATAATATAGGTCTAAGTTATAAGTAGCTAGAAGATTAGTGCTATACTTATTAATTATAGAGCTAATAAGAATATTATAGACTAGAGGATTATAACTAATATCTAACTAGAGGCTAATAAGTTAGAACCTATTAGGGGAATATAGGTATCTAAGGGACCTAACTATAGTATATAGAAGTTAGTAACTTAAATAACTAATAGTATAAGTATCTAGTAGATAGCTTTATATAAATTTAGGATTAGTAATAGTAATAATTATAATACTATTCTAGGGATCCCTTAGTATATAATAGAGTACCCTAATCTTAATTAAAGGGAGTTAGGCTAGACCTTTCCCCTATATAAGAAGAGTATTTACTTTATTATTAAGTTCGGAATTACACCGCAGCCCCTTCGCAAAAAGACTATAATAAATTCACCTAGTTCGCAGGTATAATTCGGGAAATACTATATAGGTATTTTAACCTATACTCTCTACTATTTAAAGAAAATAATATAGGAACCCTATATATTCCTATTACTCGCAAGCAAACCCTTATATAAAGTTAGACGCGCGCCGCACCGGGGCTAATTATATTAGAGCTAAACGGGCTACTAAGGCTCTCGTAGCCTAGATAATAACGCCCTCGCTAAACCTTCTAGTAAGGTAAAAGCTACTATACGAGATAATTCCTTAACCCAAAAGGTTAACCTTCTAGTAAGGTACTAAAGGTGCTATAAAAGCTACTATATAAGATAACTCCTTAACCTAAAAGGTTAACCTTCTAGTAAGGTACTAAAGGTACTACGAACGCTACTATATAAGAGGTAACTCCTTAACTAAAGAGGTCTTTCCTAAGAGGTTCTTATAGCTAGAAGTATAAGAAGCTCTACTATAAGCAGGGCCTTATACCTCTCCCTCTTCCTTATCCTTATCCCTATAACTTATAATAAATCCTTAATTATATTAGCACTAGACCCTGTATATAAAAACGCTAAGCCTATACGAGGTATACCCTTTAATACTAATAATACGCGAGAGCTTACTAGAGAGTTTAATATTAATATAATTAATAAAACCTACTCCTTCTTTAACTACTCTATTATATATAGAGAGCGTATTATTAGTATAGCCCTTAAGAGGGCTCTTATTAATACCCCTAGAGGGGATACTCGCTATTGTATTGCAGCTAAGCAAGCGGACTTAGTAGCGGAAGCTAGACGGGTCGTTTCGATTTACTTTATTATAATTATAAAGGAACTTAGGCGCGTTAAGAATAAACCGAGAGTAATACTTATAGGGGTACTATAGATTAATTATATATTAACTACTAATTACTAGGAGGATATTTAAGACCTTAAGGATATTAAGGGGATTAAAATAAATATCCTACTAGAGTACTAGGACTTTAAGGAGATATTTAATATTAATCTAATAGGAACTATATTAAAGTTTAGAACTACTAGGAGCTACTCTATTAACTTAGAGCCTAAAACTAAGCCCCTATTTAAGCTTATTTACTTATTAGCTAAGAAGGAGTTAGAAGAGTTAAGGGATTATATCTATAAAACCTTATAAAAAGGATAGATCTACTTATTAATAAGCTTAATAAGGGCGCTAATCTTATTTATTCTAAAGAAGGGAAGTAAGTTAAGGTTATATATAAACTACTAGGGGCTTAACTAAGTAACTACTAAGAACTATACCCCCCTCCCTCTAATTAATAAGATCCTTAACTAGCTCTCTAGAGCTAAGTATTTTACTAAGCTTAACCTTAAGGATATATACTACTAAGTAAGGATCTAGGAGGGAGATAAG